>PVIH01003189.1:32540-166898 GCA_004025045.1 Sigmodon hispidus | reverse complement strand
GTGTAAGGAAGAGGAAAGAAATAGAATGTATTCATCAACATTCCATCATTTACAAGATTTATGTTATTTGAACATATATACAGTAATTTGTTGACCTGATTTAGTATTTTGTGTGCCTTAGATTTCTGTTTATAACTCTAAGTGTGATTGATATGAAACAAGAAAATAAATTGGTTTGAGATGAAAGTCACTTATCAAACATTCTTTCTACATATCTTATCATTTTACTATAATTGCAAATTCCTTTTCTTTTACATTATTTGAGAAGCACATATTAAGCCATGGTAGCTCAGCTAATAGTTTTTGAGACTGGGTCTTTCTGTAGTTCTAGATTTCCTGGAACTCAAATGTTAGACTAGACTAGCCTACAATTCAGAAATCTCCCTGTCCCTGTCTGTACTTCTAAAGCTGTGGAAACTCAAACAAAACAAAAAACAGCCTTATGTATATCTATATCCTCTTTGCAGTCTTCTACAATGAACCCTAACCCATGTCATAAATTTTATTGAAATATATTGTTGGGATAAATTTTTGCCACATGATCATATCTTAATCATCAAGCCATTTTCCCCATTACATAGCTGATTGAATGTCCTTGTGTAACTGACTTGAGTCACATGAAGTAAACTACTTTATGTACTTTAACTCCTGATTAACATTTCACAATAGCATGTACAAAACTAGGCCCAGATTAGTCATATGTTGTGACTTCTATGGTTGGATAAAGCTATGGCATAGTTGCATGACATCTCTCATCAGTTTACCTAGAATGTGCCAGTGAACGGGTGTATGCAATCTGTAATACAAAGTTGCCTTCAGTTACACTGCTCAAAGCATGAGAATCATTTTGAGTCTAGATTTAATCAATATAACTGAATTTTCATCTTCACTAGTAACTTAGGACAAGAAAAAAATAATGTGGTGGACCTGGACCCCACATCACAGGTGGCGTCTATCAGCTAAAAACTTCTTGAAGGCTGCTCTGTGCTTAGAACTGCATAGAACAAACTTTAATATTTTCACCCTGAGAATACGGTATTACTGAGAACTATCTTTATTTTTGTGCAAGTCAAAACTTACCCTCCAGCTAGGTTCAGAGCAAGAAAGGTGGTAAAATTAAGTCCAGATTCCCTTGACTATCAATATCCTGGGATCTGTGAGGGGAATGGGCTGACTTTTACCTATGAAACTAGCCTGTTAACACTTTCCTGTACATAGGGAAATCCTTGTCTTTGCCAGTCTCTCTGGAACCTAGGATTTCTTACTGAGTGGTTGGTGAAACAATTGAGAAAAGCATATTTTATTGTATATACTCCCTAGTTGTGGATGCAGAATTCTTTCCTGCCCTCACCTAATTAAGTGCCAGCAGTTAGTTGTGATGTGGCCATTGTGATACATGGGGATGCTGGTTTATTGTGCATAGCACTCCTGAACTTCAGTGTGGTATATTAAGTCCTGTTGTATAGTCATTGCTTGGTTGTTTAAGACACCCAGATTTTTCCAAATGAAATGGGTGCTTTATATAGCATTAGAAAATAAATAATGCCAATCCTGTTAGGAAAGCCAGTCACTGTGCAGCTCTGTCTGGCCTGGAACTCAAGAATAGACCAAGCTGACCTTGAACCTAACAGAGGCTCTGCTTCTTTCTAGTTTTTGTAGTGCTGGGAACTGAACCCAGCCAGGACTTCATATGTGCTAGATGAGCACTCTTATCAACCTTTTTAGCCTAAGCCTTGGCTTTGTTTAGTTTTTGTAGGCAGTCATCCAAGGCCTTTTCTGGAATTCCTACATTGGATATCTCCTTGCTTGGTAGGGTATAGACATAGGGCACCCTGTCCTGATAATGTACTTGTGATGCTTTGGCCCCAGTCAGTCCTTAGTCCAGAGAGCTCAAAATTACAAGATCTATAATATTCCTTATTCCTCTTACACTTCTGATTTCTGGCTTGATCATCCCTTATGCAAATACACCACATTCATTTCTGTTGCTTTTGGTCCCTCACTCCTCTGCCTGCCTTTCTGAGTCCAGGCTACCCTTAAGCTCCATTTTGATTCAACATCATAGCTTATCTTTTGAAATGCATCTCGAAGCCCAATACCCAGTTCGCCTTAGATCTGTAATGCCAACTGCTTGGAAAACACCACAAAGGGACAGATCTGCAGATAGTTCAATGGTAGAGTGCTTGCCTACCATGCTGAAATACCTCTGGGTCCAATACCCAGCACTGCAGAAAGGATCAAGAGTGTGCAGAACTTTTCAGTTAGGGGTAAATACAATTTAAGTGTATATTAAATATGACCTGGTCTCTTATGGCTTTTTCACCTCTACTGCTAGATTACTAATCAGGTAGCTTTAGTCAATGGGTCTCATATGCAGATAGACTTTCTTCTCCTTAACCTAGACTTATTTGTTGATAGGAACCTGTTTCTCGAGGTTAACTTACTCTTGAAATTATTTGACCATATTAGGGTAATAATAGCCCTGGTATATTGGAATTACAATCTTGTTGGAAAGCCCCGGATCAGACCTTACAGCCCCATATCACTACACATTCTAGATTTCAAAATAAGTCCTTGTTGATGAGCCACCAGAAGCTGTGGTGATGAAGATGGAGAGATGGTTCAGAGGTTAAGAACAGTGATTGTTCTTCCAGCAACCACATGGTGGCTCCCTACCAATCTATGATGACATCTGGTACCCTCTTTTATATACTGTATACATAATAAACAAGTCTTTAAAAAATATTTTCTATCTGTTCTCTTCAAATTCTTAACTGAAAATAGATGGTAAAATCAAAGTAGTTTTGAGAATTAACAGGTAATTAACAATAATAAACATCTCTCCCTAGATGTGGTCTACACACCTGTAACTCCAGCTCATTGGGAGAAAGAAGCAGTGGGATTTGGGATTTAAAGCCAGCCTTAGCTACATAATATCCTGTCTTACAAACTGCTTTCTACAACTTTTTCTCCCCAGTATTGAAGCTTAGAAAACATAGTTCTCCTTTATAGATGACTGCAAGTGACAAAAATGGCCAAGTAGCTTACTCCATGTCACATAGCAAGTCAAGGAATAGAAAAATATAAATGCTTATGGATGTTTTGCTTCTGTGGATATGTGTGTCATATCAGCAGTGCCCAGAGATCCCCTGGAACTGGAGTTGCCATCCCGGTGCTGGAAAGGTTTTCTGAAAGAGTAATTTCAGAAGTGCTCTTAACCCATGAGGCACCCACAAATAATAAAATGCTCTTTGCAAAGTGCTATAGAAACTTCTTTTATTATATTAAAACTTCTTTAAAAGTCATTTGTGCATTAAAGCTTACGTTTATGATTTATATTTTTTGTGTTTGAGGCAGGCTAACAATATACCTCTAGCTGACCTGGAAAATTCTATTATAGCCCAGGACCAAATTCTATGATCCCTAGGTAGGGGATTGCGTGTATGAACCACCTTATTCATTGATCAAAAGCATAGAAAATATGTCTTTCCTAATAATAGGAAGACAAAAATTTCCCACCAAGTAATTTTTTAAATAATTATTTTATGTGCTTTGGCATTTTGCCTGCGTGTCTGTGAGGGTGCCAGATCTTGAAGTTACTGACAGTTGTGAACTGCCATGTGGGTGCTGGGAATTGAACCTGGGTCCTCTGGAATCACAGTCAGTGCTCCTAACCAGTGAACCATCTCTCCAGCCCCTTAAATAGGACTTTTAAAGGCCCTCACAATCAATGGTTTTTTTAGGAAATGGTGCTAGCTGAACAATTTTAGTTCCTAGCCCTTTGTTATATACGCAAAATTGTTGTTTCTAACAGGTTGTATTGTCTTTAGATTGTATGGTCGTCTTGTTAAGCTGGGCTTGTGTGTGTGTTCTTCCACTATCCTTGGTAGACATAAGTCTTTGGAGCAAATATACCTTTACCTAGAGAGTTATGATACTGAGATGTATTTGTAATGTTTCTGGTAATCTCCCAATAGGTTATTTTCCCAAGCTCTCTATATGGAAGTAGTATATTTTGACTATCATTATTACATTCTTTGGCAAAAAATGTGTGTGTGGGAAACAGGCCAAGTAACCTTGGATGTGCAAGTGAGACTTCGTCTTAAACTGGCGTGTGCTCTTACTGGTACCTGTTGTGCTCTAATGAAATGGTTGACTGTATTGACTTTACAAACTCAACACATAAGAAAGATTAAATATTTTTATTGCAATGTATGCTCATATTTTTTTTAGCCTTTATGGAGTCAACATTGTGATAGGTGCTTTAAGAGAAATATTTTTCCAGAAATGGTTTTATAGCTAAAACATTGGGCAGCTTTTGCATTGTTATGTGTGGGTCAGTGGTTATATTTGGGTTACTAGAAGATCATGAAGTGTTCCCTAAGGAGAAAGCTGTAGCAGAGAAATCAACATGAATTTCTAGTTCCATTGTTTTCTCTCATAGTGTAAATTAACATGCATGCCACTAGTTTGGCTTACAAGAATCAGCATAATATTTATCATTGGTGGGAGCAGAGCATCATTAGTTCACCTTCTTCACCATATACAGCAGAATTTCCTCTAGGCACATAATTATTTTCCTAAGAGAAGGCCTTGCCACTTAACTATCAACATGTTCACTGTTGATTTTCACATTTCCATCCTTCTGTCATTATCTCACTAACTGAAGTTTTTATTCTAGAGAATGCTGTTAAGAATTCAAATATATCTGATTTAGTTCTTCACATATGAGGATGAGGGAAACAGTTAAGGAAAGCACTTCATCACATTAAAGGGAAAGAGTATCATAGAACCATGATGGTTTTAATACATAATCAATACTAAGCCCTCTGCATAGAATGGAACACTTCCTAGCAGTACTTGAATACTTGTGAGTTGGAATTGCATGTTACTTGAAAGAACTAATTAAGCTAAATTTTGGTGCACAGCAGTTGTACATGATTTCATGTTTATGTAGCAGAATACATTGAAATGTACTTGTATAAAAAACAGTTGTGGAAATTGTCATATATTTTCCTTATGTCTCATCTGTTTAAAGCATAAATTTTCTTTTATTGCTCTAACTAAATAAGGATAAATGAATACTGTAATTGAAAATATATTTTAAATTTTTTGTCATGTGTTTTTTTTTAAGCTATTGCAAATTGTATCATTCCTGATTATACAGAAATTTGTGAGTGGTATAAAATAAATTTTATACTTCTATTTTGCATCTAGTTGTCTAATTTTTCTTTCCTCTTAAATCTTATTACCATTTCAATTTAACAAAAGACTTATAGTTTAAGCAGAATATTAGTGCTATATGATTCATTGGAAGACATGTTTAGCATACCTAAAGCCCCATCAATCTATAGAATCCAAAGAACAGGTTGTTTTTATTTTATGTGTCTGAGTATTTTGCCTGCATATATGTCTGCACCAAATGCATGTCTGGTGCCTATATGTTATAAGAGGTTTCTGGCCTGGACTTTCTGGGCCTGGCACAGAGGTTTAACAGGCAGTCCGACAAACCCACGGAAACACACAGATGCTTTCATTAATTATATGATGATTGTCCTAGGGCACAGGCATATAAATTGCTAGCTCTTTAGTCTTAAACTAACCCATATTTCTTATCCTGTTCATCCATGAGGCTCAGTACCTTTTCTCAGCCATTTCCTCTGGCAGACTCTAGCATCTGTCTCTGCTCTTATGTTCCCAAGTTTTCTTAGCCTCGTAGCCCCACCCACACTTCCTGTCTGCCTTTGGCCAATCAGCTTTTATTAAACCCATAGGCAAGACAAATATATACAACATTGCCAGAGAAATCCCACTACATCTATAGAAGCCAGAAGAGGGCATTCAGTACCCTAGGATTGGAGTCACAGATGAGCCACCATATGGGTATGTGGAAACCCAGGTTCTTAGGGAGAGTAGCCCGTGCTCTTAAACATTGAGCCATCCCTCCAGCAACCTAAAATCAAATTTCATAACCATCTCAAATGGTCCTAGTGTCTGTCAGCTCCTATGTGACTGTCCTTGACTAAAATGACTTCAATTTGTTTAGTTTTTGCCATTTTTAGAATAAAGATGGAATAAAGTGAGTAGTTTATTTCACTTGGTATACTTTTCTCTAGATTAACCCATACAAAGCCCTTTGCCTTTTGTTTTGTTTAAGACATATCTTGTTTACAGTCCAAGTTGGCCTCAAACTGAGTATCATACTGCATGTATGTCTTTCTTCTTTCCCTGTAGAAAACCAAATCCAAAGCTTAACAGTCAAGTGCTCTTAGTACTGAGCTACAGTCTCAACATGCTTCCATACTGGGGTGTGGGAGATGAAAGTGAGAAGCCAATAGATGGAAACTTTGCTTCCTCAAATGAACCTGAGGTAGTATTTCTCTTTGATTGTACCAGACATTGAACCTAAGCCCTCTTTTTATGATACCCAAGTACTCTACCATTAATTATTCCCTTAGCTCCCTTTCCACTTTATTTTTAAGACAGTTTCATCAAATTAACCATGGCTGGCCTTTCAATCTCCCTACTTCCTCCCAAGTTCTTGGCATTACAAGTGTGCTCCAGCATGTAATGGAATTTCTCTAGTTTTCAGCAGAGTGATCCAATGTAGTTACTATGCCAAGATTCTCAGGACATACAGCAACAAAAACTAGATCATTTTTAAAGACAAAATGTTACTTTTTCCTTAGTTGTATGCCTGTCTATATGTCTAGTGTTTGGATTGTGTAGCCCAGGCTGGACTTGAACTCAAGGGGATTTTTCTTCAGCCTTCTAATTTCTGGCACTTATAAGCATGACCTCCTGCACATAAAACTGTTTCATGGGAATGGAATTGTCTGGTGCTCTCTACATTTCATGGTTGCTTAGTTATTGACTCTGCATCCTTAGATAGTAAAGCAAAATCACTTGTCAAAGGACTAGAACTTTCCCACCTACTGATCCTGGATTGTCCGAAGATTAAATGGCATGCTGCCATAGCCCCAGTTTTGACAGGCAAAGGTGAGCCCAGGGCTGTACTGCCTTTCTCAGTTTGGCCTTCAACACTCTGATCCCTGTAGTCTTTAACTGTCTTCCAATCCCATTTACTCACAAGTGTTGGCAATCATTTTCTTCAGAGTAAAAGCCATTTGCCTTTATACATCTGCTTCTACCCCTACCAGTGTCTTCTTGCTTTTTAGTAGAGTGAAGAAAGTGTCCTTCCCATCAAAGATTTAATTCTTTCTATACAGTGTAGTTTATATCCCCTGGGGCCTTTTGGAGAACTGCAGCTTTTTCTCTCTGATGAAACTTTAGTTTCTTCCTGGATTTTTTTTTTTTTTTTTTTGGGTTGGGTTTGGTTTGGTTTGTGGTTTGTTAAGACAAGGTTTCTTGTAGCCCTGGCTGTCTTGGAATTTGCTATGTAAACCAGGTTGGCCTCAAACTCACAGAGATGCCCTTGCCTTTGCCTCCTGGGTGCTGGGATTAAAAGCGAGTACCACCACCAGCACCACTCTAAGGTGAAATAAACAAAGCTGCCCTTCACCTTTGCATCCTACTCTAGCACCAACATTTCTGTTCTAGTCATAGCTATTATGCAAAATGATTTTGTATATGTTCCCTTTATAAAGGTAAATGGTTTTGTACTTGTTCCCTTTATAAACTGTAAACAACACTGTAGCTGTGGACACGCCTTTAATCCTAGTACTTGGGAGCTATAGGGAGGAAGATTTATAAATTTGAGGCCAAACTAGGCTACAGAGCACTCTCCAGGTTAGCCAAGGCTACACAAGAAACCCAGTCTTTAAAAAAAAAAAAAAAGGTGAGAGGATCTAAACAATACTCTGGCTCTACATCTAAGCATCCAGGATCTATGAGCTCTCTAAGCATTATTGACTGGCTATCTGCCTTCCAGCCACAAAATTCATATTGACATCCTAAGCACTAAGTTAGTGATCTATTTTTAAAAAAAAAAAAAAAAAAAAAAACTTTATTATTTGCCTTGGTGTTTGCTTGGAACTGGAACTACAGACAGTTGTTAGCTGCCACGTGGGTGCTGGGAATCGAACCTGGGTCCTCTGGAAGAGCAGATGGAGCTCTTAACTGCTGAGCCATCTCTCCAGCCCCTAAGTTAGTGATCTTTAATGGTTGAACCTTCAAAAGATTAGAATTTAAAGGATAAAATCATTAACCTTCTAAAAGAAGTTCCACAGATGTTGCTTTTACTCAGTTGATGGTGTACTTGCCTAGCATGCATAGAAACTTAAACATTTGTCTCCAACATCACATAAACTAGGCACTTAGAAGATGGAGGCTTATAATAACAGGATCCAAAGAGGTCTCTCTAAGATCTTTGTACCATACAAGGACAGGATGAGAACTAGGCAATCTATATCTGCAAGAGAGAACTCAACCAAATACACTGGTATCCCAAATTCTCTTGACTTAGGTGTTATGCCTGCCATAAGTGTATGTACAACATGGGACTGCCCTTTGCTTGGTGGGAATCAAGCTGGTATCAGATTCCCTGGAACCGGGGGTTACAGACAGTTGTAAGACACCATGTGTGAGCTGGCAATTGAACCCAAGTCCTCTGCAAGAGCAAGAGGGGCTTTTAACCACTGAACCAATTCTTAGCCCCTGATCTCAGGCTTTCAGTCTCCAAGAACTTGACAAGTAGCACCAATCACTTTGAGTTTGGTTAATACTCAAACTGGCAAAGAAAGTAAGAGCCTGTGGGAATATTCAAATGTCAGATGGGAGAGAAACACACAGACACAAACACAGGACTCTGAAAGACAGTCACTCACTAGCCATACTTTGCCGGCCAGAGGCTGGAACAGGAAGATTACTGGAGCCTATGACCTGACAACCAGCTTCAGCAGCACAAGGAGCACTTACCAAGAGAAAAGGGAGGAGAGAGCACAGGGATGCAGTTCAGTGGGTAGTGCTTGCCTTCACTAGTTCCTAAGTGGAACTTGGTGACATGCCTGCAGTTCTAGCACCTGAAAGACAGAGGCGGGAGGATCAGTCAGAGGTTAAAGGTCATTGTCAGCTCTATAAAGTGAGTCTGCCTGAGACTGTCTACAAATCAGAATAAAGCCAAACTACTGAGATAGCTCAGTGGGTAGAGGGGCTTTCTGCTAAGCCTGAGCAAGGTCTAAATTCAATCCCTAGAGCACACCAGTTTCCAGAGACTGTCCTATGAGCTCCACATGTATTCTGTATGAACACACGTGCACGTGCACACACACACACACACACAATAAATAAATAAATAAATAAAATTTTGAAAGATTCTGGATATAAAGACTGTCAGAGTACCCACACTTCTAAAATGCAAATAAAAGTGACTTGGAATGGTATGAGAACATACAGGCAGGTCTGAATAAAACTGAAAATCCACAATTCCTCCCATGTGTACAGTCAATTGTCTTTTTTAAAAAGATTTATTTATTTTTTTTAAAGATTTATTTATTTATTATGAATTACAGTATACAGAAGAGGGTACCAGATGTCATTATAGATGGTTGTGAGCCACCATGTGGTTGCTGGGAATTGAACTCAGGACCTCTGGAAGAACAGTCAGTGTTCTTAACCTCTGAGCCATCTCTCCAGCCCTTAAAAGATTTATTCATTTATTATACATAATACAGAAGAGGACACCAGATGTCATCATAGATGGTTGTGAGCCACCATGTGGTTGCTGGGAATTGAACTCAGGACATCTGGAAGAACAATTAATGCGCTTACACTCAGCCATCTTTGCAGCCCTTTGATCGTCTTTTGACTTGTGTAGAACAAGGTATTTAAAAGAAGAAATCACTGTTAAAAATTTGATGCTGAGCAAACTTGGTTTTTACATAGGAGGCAATTGCACTGGATTTTTAACTTACATATAAAATTAATTCAAAATGGATCATTCGGCATTATGTGCCTCAGTTGGAGATCACTCCCTAGCTTATGTGTATAGTGCCTTTTCTTACTATTTTATTAATAAATAATTCTCAGGAGTCAGGTATATTAGGGTATAAACCTGATAGGTCCACAGAGTAAAAGAAAATGATCAGTCTACCCTTCTCTCTATCTTTTCTGATCAAAAAAGCCTGAGAATCTTTCCAAGCCCCTCCTTATTCTTTCCTGTGTCTCTCTATCTTCATGGTAATCCACTCTAAGGTTTAGTCTGGCTAGCTGAATGTAGACTCTGTCCTCTGAATCAAGATTTGTCTCCACTGGTGGTCTCAAAGGGATAAAACAAACAAACCTGCCACATATATGAGGCCCAGTACCACAGTGTGACTAGTTCAGTCTCTGGATTCTCCAGTGTGGAAGAAGAGAACTGTCTCTGATTTGCTCAAGTTATCTATGCCTCCTTCATGCTGTCACTCACAGGCATACACATCATATACACATGCAACAATAAAATTGCACATATATGTACTTGGGAATTAGAGGCAGGCAGATCTCTGCGTTCTAGGCCACTCTGGACCACATAGCAAATTCAAAGACAGCCAGTTCTACACAGAGAAAGCATGTCTGGTAGGGAGGAGAGAAAAAAATTCTCAAGATTTAAAAGTTAGCTATAGGCACTTAGACACCAGAAATTATTTTTAAAAGTGTGTGTGAGAGAGAAATAGATAATTCGATTTACATAAAATTAAGATTTATGGGGGCTGGAGAGATGGCTCAGCGGTTAAGAGCACTGACTGTTCTTCCAGAGGACCTGAGTTCAATTCCCAGCAAAACCACATGGTGGCCCACAACCATCTATGATGAGGTCTGGTGCCCTCTTCTGTAAAACTGTATGCATAATAAATAAATAAATATTTAAAAAAAAAAGATTTATGTATAAAGTGGGTAGCCATGGTGCTCTACTCTTTAATCCCAGCACTTGGGAGACAGAGGCAGGCAGATCTCTGAGTTTGAGGCAGGCCTAGTATACATACTATATCACCTTCAAAGTCAGATAGAGTTATTGTGGTAGTTTGAAAGTAATTAGCCCCATAATCGAATAGTGGGCATGGCCTTGCTGGAGAAAGTGTGTAACTGTGGGGCAGGCTTTGAGATTTCTATGTTCAGGATACTGCCCACTGTCTCAGTCCCTTTTCTATTGCCTGCAAGATGTAGGACTCCCAGCTACTAGTCCAGCATCATGTCTGCCTACAGCACGCTGCCATGCTCCTCTCATGTTGATAATGGCTGGAACCTCTGAAACTCTAATTAAGCTACCCCAAATTAAATGTTTTTCTTCTAAGAGTTGCCATGGTCATGGTGTCTTCTCATAGCAATAGAAACCCTAACTAAGACAAATTAGTACAGAGCTATTTCTGAAAACACAAAATAACCAAAATAGTTCATGAGAAAATATCAAGAAAGAAGAGTCATGGTGGTTCACACCTTTAATCTCAGTACTCTGAGGGGCAGAGATTGAGGTTAATAGGTTGTTAAAAAATGTTACTGGGGGGCTGGAGAGATGGCTCAGAGGTTAAGAGCACTGACTTCCAGTGCTGTTCTTCCAGAGGACCTGAGTTCAATTCCCAGCAAAACCACATGGTGGCTCACAACCATCTATGATGAGGTCTGGTGCCCTCTTCTGCAAAACTGTATGCATAATAAATAAATAAATCTTGTGACTAATAAATAAATATAACTCATAAAAAAAAACAAAAAACAAAAAAAAAAATGTTACTGGCCAGCACATTTTTAGCTTAAAAGGCAAATTCCAGCTTCAGTGAGAGACCATGTATCAAAAAATCAGAAGAGCAGAGCTGGAGATATGACTCTATGGTTAACAAAACATGCTGCTCTTTCATCTGAGTTGAGGTCCCAGCACCCACATAAAGGAGGCTTACCTCCATCTGATAACTCCAGCTCCAGAGGATCTGGCAGTCTCTTCTGGCCACCAAAAATACCCTACATTTATAACATACAGACTCGTACAAATACACATAAATATAAATAAATATGAAAAAAGTAGAGGCTAGAGAGATGTCTTAGAGGTTAAAAACACTGGCTCCTCCAGAGGACCTAGGTTTGATAGTAAGCATTAACATGGCAGCTTACAATAGCCTGTAACTTCAGTTTCAGAGGACGCTATGCCCTCTTCTGGCCTCCTTAGGCACAAGGCACACTTGTGGTACAGATATAAAACAATCAAAACATCCATACACATAATCTTTTTAAATGATATAAGAAAAAAAAAAAAAAAAGGTGTGTTGGGCAGTGGTGGCACACACCTTTAATCCCAGCACTCTGGAAGCAGAGACAGGTAGATCTCTGAGTTCAAGGCCAGCCTAGTCTACAAAGTGAGTTCCAGAACTACAGAGAAACTTTGTCTCTAAACAAACAAACAAACAGTCGATAAGAGCATTGGCTGTTTTGCTTTTCTAGTGGTCCTGGATTCAATTTCTAGAAATCACATTAGAGTATATGATTTCTAATAGAATCTAATACTTTCTTCTAGTGTGCAGGAGTACAGGCAGATAATGCACTCAAATACATAAAATACACAAATAAACAATTGCCAGGTGGTGGTGGCATATGCCTTTAATACACAGAGGTAGGCAGATCTCTGAGTTCAAGGCCACTATGGTCTACAGAACCAGTTCCTGGACAGACAGGATTTTGCAGAGAAACTCTGCTTTGATAAACAAAACAAACAATCAAAAACTCAATATAAGAAATATTTATTGTTGACTTCTGACTTTCATACACCCATACCTTGGCAAGCACACATGCAAACACACCAAATAGATAATGCTAATCAATAAAACTTTTTTTAAAAAGTGGAATGGCTGGAAAGGTTGGCAAAGATGTGGCACATTTCTTGTGGAAATGTAAAATAGTACAGCTAATGTAAAAATAGCTGAACATTATGTCAAAGATAAATATAGAATTATTAGATGACCCAGAATTGCACCCTATGATACAGTATATCCCCAAAAGGATTGAAAGCAGTTCAAATCCAAGATTATGAATGTTATACAGAAGAGGAACAAGAGAAAAACATTTTGAGGCAGGATCTTGCATAAATTGATATTTACCATGTAGACAAGTCTGGCCTTCAAGTTGCAGCAATCCTCCTGCCTAGGATTATAGGGATGTGCCACCAAACTCTTTCCCTCCATCATTGTAGGATCTTGGCTGGAGTTCTATAATAAAAGGCCGATTAGAACTCAAAGGTTTGGTTGGAGAGTGGCTTTGTAACGCATCCTAACAAAGGAATAATGAATTTAGAGTGAGGTGGGCATGACAAATCCTCAAGTCCCCAAATGCCAATAAGGGCACAGGTCTGTTATCTCAGCTAGTCAGGAGGTTAAAGTAGAAAAGTTACAAGTTCTAGGCCCACCTGTTATAAAATGAATTCAAGTGTCATCTCTCTGTGAGACCCCCTACCTCTACAGTCAAAGAGGATTTGTCAAAGAATACAAAGAATATTGGGTAAAGAGTGTTTTTGCAGAATGTTCAAGGCTTTGGCCAATCTCAGGTAACATTCTCTCTCTCTCTCTCAATACCATAAAAAAATAATTTCAGGTTTCTAATGACAGTATGGGGATAACTAATGAAGTTGTAGTGTGTGTGTGTGTGTGTGTGTGTGTGTGTGTGTGTGTGTGTGTGTGTGTGTGTGTACAAGGCTGGGCCTGGTGGTTCATTGGCTGGAATCCCTGAATTTGAAACCAGAAGCAGAATTGGCACGAGTTGGAGGCCAGCTTTGTCTATGTCAATTTCCAGCCTAGCCAGGACTACTAGTGGGATTTTTGTCTCAAAATAAAGCAAAGTCAGTTACAACTAAAACTGTTTTGGTCTAGTGCTTTTAGTTGTAGTCTATTACCTGATGAAAGTATACAGTCATCTTTAGTGAGAGACAATTTAGATTCTGCCAATAGGAAAGAGAGAAAAAAAAAGAGAACTATTGAAAGAGATTTTCTTGCCTAATTGTCTTTGGCTAAAGTAATTTTTTGTTTGTTTTTTGATCTAGCCCTCACTGTCCTAGAACTCACTCTGTAGACCCAGCTGGCCTTGAACTCAGATATCCTCCTACCTCTGCCCCCCTGAGTTTAAAGGGGATTAAAGACATGTGTCACAGACTGCCTAGCTAAAAGCAACTCTTCTTTTTTAAAGGTTTATTTATTATGTATTCAGTGTACAGAAGAGGGTACCAGATGTCATCATAGATGGTTGTGAGCCACCATGCGGCTGCTGGGAATTGAATTCAGGACCCCTGGAAGAACAGTCAGTGCTCTTCACCTCTGAGCCATCTCTCCAGCATGCTAAAAGCAACTCTTAAGTCAAAGAGGAATCTCTTGGTTTGACATTCCAGTTTAATGATTGTTCTTATATGCTTAAAAGTAGAAGCAACCCAAAAGATCAACTGATAAAACAAACAAAAGTGTAGTGTGCTCATATTGTAAACATACATAAGAAATTCTGGAGACAATGTCTCTTTTTGTAGCTCTGGTTGTCCTGGAACTTATGTAGACCAGATTGGCCTTGAACTCACGGAGATCAGCCTACCTCTGCCTCTTCAGTGCTAGAGTTGAAGGCATTAAACAAGTGTGTCACCATGCCTGACTTATACAGGCAGTATCATAGAAACCAGAAGAGGGCAACAGGTTCACCCATGAAACAGAGTTACAGAAGGTTATGACCTACCCTTTAGGTGCTGAGAATAGAATTCACATCCTCTGGAAGACCTGGCAGTACTCTTAATTGCTGAGTCTTCACTTCAGCCTCAAGATTTTATTTTTGCTTGTGTGTATATGTTTGTGTGAGTGTATGTCACATGTACCCTAGGAGGCCAGGAGTTAGCCTCAGAGTTACAGGTGGTTGTAAGATGTATGGTGCTAATATGGCTACTGGGATGGAACTCCAGGTCTGTGGGAGTGCATAAAGTGCTCCTCATTTCTTTCTTTTTTTTTTTTTTTTTTTAAAAAAAAGCCATTAAGCTATTTTTTTTTTTTTTTTTTTTTTAACTTTATTTATTTATTTATTTGCCTTGGTGTTTGCCTGGAACTGGAACTACAGACAGTTGTTAGCTGCCATGTGGGTGCTGGGAATCGAACCCGGATCCTCTGGAAGAGCAGACGGTGCTCTTAATCGCTGAGCCATCTCTCCTCCAGCCCGTGTGCTCCTCATTTCTAAACCATCTATCTCATTCCTTTTCCTTTGTTTGTTTCCCTACATAGTCTTGGCTCTCCTGTATCTTTTTTTTTTTTTTTTAAGAGTTCAGAGTTTTTACTTCCTTAGAGTTTCTCAAAGTTGTGTGCAAGGACCGGAGTGGCCCAAGAAGGATGGACGGTCCCCCAGGTCCGGCTGAGGTTCTACCTGAGCCCGCCTTCATTTCCTCGGTGTTTCTGTCTGTGTCTGGTGTTTCCGTCTGTGTCTGCGCGTGTTTGAAGGACTTCTAGGTCCTCTGCATCATTTGAACCTCCAGCGACTGGAGCGTCTCTTTCTCGGTCTTCAGCTCCTCCCAGACATCACTCATCTTCTGTTCCATCCTCAACTCCAGAAGCTCTCGGCTCTCCTGTATCCTACTATGTAGAGCAGGCTGGACTGTAAGTCACAGAGATATCTGTCACCAAAGTACAGGGATTAAAAGCATATGCCACCATGTTTGGAACTTTTTGATAAGAAATATCAGATTTTACTTAACTTTCTTTCTTCCTTTCATTGGTGGGAAACTTGGCCCAGAGGAATTTGAATCTACACAAACTCCTATAGTGTGATGCCAATTATATTCTAATAGTTTGACTTCAGGATGACATTAGAAGACATGAAAAGTCATTGTTGAATGTTTCATCACAAAGTTTTATTTTACCAAATTACTATAAATTATAGCTAAGTGGAAGACAAGGCCATAATGCTTGAAAACCATTAAAGGGCATGTGATCAAGTGATCATAAAATTATAGGGAAAAGATACATGGAATAATGCAAATGGCTACATATTTTATTATATTTGTTGTTTTTTTGTTGAGACTAAATGAAAAAAAAATGAAATAAAAAGGAAAGAAATGGGAAGAAAAAGAAAGAACTGTTCCTAGGTATGGTGGAAGAGAAGGTTTATTCTAGATATCTAGGAGAGCAGAGTCAGAAGCAGGGATATCTGGGAGAGTCCAGAGTGGACATGACCATCTGAGCTGGGCGATTGGTGGCAGGGAGGGGGAAGGTAGAGAGGAGTCAGGTGCAACAGCCAGGAGGTCAAAGGTCCAAAAGGGTCGGGTAACTAAAATGGTTTATATAGGGAAGAGCTTCCAGGGGAAGGCAGCTCAGTACCTGGGCTGGAGAGTTCAGTGTAGAGAGTGAGCTATACCAGTCCCTACTTAACATGTAGGGACTGAGGGATGCCTGGAGAATCTGACAGCCAGGCAGGTCAGCTTTGATATGTTAAATAGGCACTTCAGCCAGTTTCTCACTGGTTTGACACTTAACAGAGATGTGGTATCATATATCCTAGGCTGGCCCTGAACTCCTGCCCACGACCCCTCAGCCTTAAGATGACTGGCCCTCTTCTCCATGCTCATCTGATTGTACTTTCATGAAATGTCTAGCATGACCTAATTCATATTGAGAAAGATTAACTGTCCCTAACAGGTAAAGAGCAGAATTAGTGACTTCATCACTATGTTTTCTTTCTTTTATTTTTTTGTCAGGAGGAGGTGATAGAACAGTTCTTTAAACAGTAGTGGGGATGATGATGGCATGTTGTCAGTCTACTAAAGTCTACTGAACTGTACACTTTCAAACATTCTAGACCTAGTGCTGGAGAGATGGCACTGTGTGTAAAAGCACTTGTCTCTGTTGCAGGGGACCTGGGATAGATTCTGAGCACCCCTGTGGTGGTTCACAACCACCATTCATGACAGTTACAGAAAACCTTCCCTTCATCCTCTTTTGACCTCCAAATACAGATCTAGTGCACACTCATATCCAATGAAATGAAAAAAATTAATAATATCTGTAAAAATTATGCCTGGCTCAGTGATTTGCTCCTGTAAGTCACTATGTCACAAGAACAATGAGGCAGGAGGATTTTTTGAGTCCAGTTCAAATCCTGTCAGGGCCACAGGTAGAAAACATTACACACACACACACACACACATTTGTACATATGCATACATACATATGTTTAATATGTATAACAAGTCTTTCTTTGGACCAACGGCTCTCTAACAATTACACTGAGACTTTTTATGTTCATTGCCTGCTTGGATGTGTGTGTGCGTGCTGGGAATTGAACCCTGGTCCTCAGTGCTATTAACCACTCTGCCATCTCTTCAGCCCTGAGACTATTTATTAATTATGAAAGCTTGTTATTTGGTTAGGCTTGTTTCCAACTATATCATAAAACTTAAATTAACCTGTTTATAATAATCTATCTTCAGCCATGTGCCCCGTTACCTTTCCTCAGTACCACGTCCAACTTCCCCCGTCTACTGAAGACTAATTCCTAAGTCTCTCCTGAAGTCCTGCCCGTCCTCTCTTGCTATTGGCCAATTCAGCTCTTCATTTAACCAATCAGAAGGCGCCTTAGGCAGGTGAAGTAAGACCGAGACACACCTTCACACGGTACACAAAAAGATTATCCCAACACTTCCGGCTGTATCCGTATATATTCCAAGTATTGATTTTTTTATGTTAATATATCTCCTTTTAAAAAACACAATTAAGACCTTACACGTTCATTCTTCGAAGCAAGTAGCACTAGAATAGAAAAAGGACAAGCACAAGATGGCGGCCGCCTCAGCCTGAGCACGTGATTCCCGTTGGTTGGCCCCCTTCCCGCGAGGAGGGCGTCAGCCATCGAGACCGGACAAGGACAGCCGGCTCATTGTTAAGCGAAGCCAAGGTAACCGGGTTGCGCGCGCGCTCTCGCTCTGGGTGCTTGTGGACGCGCACGCGGGGAGCGCGCCCGCCGAACGTCCCTCCGCCGGCGCCGGTTCCTCCCGAGTTGGGAGGGAGGGAGGCGCGGCGTGGAGGAAGAGGGAGAAGTTGGCGCATGCGCTTGGGCTTGACGGCTTTTGAAATGGCTCCGCTGGTAAACCGGCCCCGACTCAGGTGAAGGTCTGCCTAGTGCTTGGGGTGGGGGCCGCGCCGGGCAGCTTCCGCTCGCGGTGGTGTCGCGGTGGTGTCGGTGATGGGATAGGGAACGCCTGATGGGGGAGGCCCGGGCGGGCGAGAGATGGCTGCGGTGGTGTGGCCGGCGAGCCACGGACACGGGTCCCTTTTGTGCGGGTCGGAGCAGGCCCCGCGCGGCGCGCCCTTTTCCCGGCGCGTCGGCTCCCGGCCCCTCTGCTGCGGCCCTCAAGCTTGGCTAGGCCCAGGCCGTGCGTGCTGCCGCGGCTCCGAGTCCCAGCCGGCTCCCGGGGTTGGAGGTTCTCTCGGACCGGCTTCAGGCACTGCGATGGCCCTCGAGCCCCTGGGGGCGTTATGGCCGTGGCCTGGGCGCTGCCTGCGCCTACGGGAAGAAGATGGGCGTCACAGCCCGGCCCATCGGGTGTCCTGCTGGGGATGGCAGGCCCATCCTTTTTGACTTTGGAGGAGGAGGAACCTTCGCGGTGGTTCTTTTTGTGCAGTGCATTCTCGCAACTGTCTTTGCCATCCGCGAAGTGGAGACTAGGGTGACAAAGGCCATAGTGACTTCCCTAGTCCTTCCAAGTAATGTTCGTTATTAAAATGGTATTCATCAATGCCTTTATGGGGGAGGGGTTGTCTCGTCACGGTTTCCGTTATCGATTTAACCACTGCATGACCTCAACATGGCCCGAACACTCAGGCTATACTTTCTGTGTCTATCCTGTTACCCATTTCGTTTCTGTACAGAGTTTCACTGTATAGCCCTCTTTGTAATGCCATGTAAACCAGGCTGGCCCGGAATTTATAGAGACCAGCCTGATTCTGCCTCCTGAGCACTGGGATTAAAGGCGTGTGCCATCAAGCCTAGCCAAGCCTTTTTAAAAAAATGTCATTGTAGTAGTTCCTGAAGGAAGTGCCTTTAAATCCAACCCTGAGGATACCTTTAAAATAGGGTATGCCTAGTGATCTTGTTGATAGTATGTTTTATTAAACAAGTTCAATTTTCACACATTTTATTTACAGTTCTCCTTTGGAACATGTGTTTTAACATATCGGTTATTTCTCTAAAATAGACCTTTGTGGTATTTGTAGTTTGGTTGAACTTTGAAACATGAATCTTTTCTTTATAGATATCTGCTATAGAAGAGAAACAAGGGAAGGTTTTAACCTCCTTGCATCATGGCTCAGTTTGGAGGACAGAAAAATCCACCATGGGCTACTCAGTTTACAGCCACTGCTGTATCACAACCAGGTCAGGCAGTGAACACTTGTACTATAGTGTGTGTGTTTGTGTGGAGGGGCTATCTCAATTGTGATCTTAGTTAATGCATAGGACAGCAAAATGTTTGAAAATGGTATATTCTTTATTTTTTAAGATACTTTTGAAAATTAAAACATCAATTAAAAAACTTTATTTAGCAGTTTGGATGGTTTTATACCCCATTTTTACTATTTGTATCTCAAATTTTTAAATTTATTAAGGTAAGAATACTAATGGGTTTTGTTATGTTATTTTCATACTTATGTGTTCTTATTCTTCCTGTTCTGCAGCACTTTATCATTTTTGTTTTGCATTTGATACCTGGTTTCCACTAGCAGGAATCCTTCAGGCATGGACCACCACACCTGGCTTGTAGTTTTCAAATACCTTATCTTTTTTTTTTTTTCTTCTCCAGTTTTTGAGACAAGGTTTCTTTGTATAGTCTGCCTCTTCAAGAATTTGCTCTTTAGACCAGGCTGGCCTTGAATGCACAGAAATCTTCCAGTCCCTGTCTCTCTGGAACTAAAGGTGCACCCCTATTCCAATAATTAATTTAATATATTATAGAAAATTACTAGAATGAACCAGCCTCCCTCCCTTCACCCCTCCATCTCCTTGTTCTTCTTTGTGGTGCTGAAGAATTAATCTATCTGAGTTTCAAATAAAATACATTTTGTTTAGGATGTTTTCAGTTTTAAGACACCTTTTACCTTTCAGGCCTGGTGTGGCACATACCTCAAAAAAAAAAAAAAAACCAAAAAACAACAACAACAACAAAAAAAACAAACTTACAACAACAAACCAAATCAAACAAAAAAAAAGTATACATTTTAAATATATCTAAATGCCATAATTTATGAGTTTTTTTAAAAAAAATTATTTTGCTGGCTGTGGTGGTGTATACTTTTAATTCTGAGGCAAAGGGAGGTGGATCTCTTTTAGTTTGAGGTCTAAATAGTGAGTTTCATGACAACCAAGATTCCATAAGAGAGACCTTGTTTCAATACCCTCTTCCCAAAATAATTTGTATTTTTTTCATAATCACATTTGTGTGTACTGATGGGGGCTGGGGAGACACTGCTCATTTAGAAGTCACAACAAGTTGTGGAGGTTTTCTTCCTTCATGTACACTAGGTCTTGTGAATTGAATTTATGTTGCCAGCTTTGGTGGCAAGCATATTTACCCTGCGAGCTTCCCCATTTATCATTGTGTGTGTAATGTACACAAGTGCAGGGGTGTGTGTGGAGGTTAGAGGACAGCTTTTGGGAGCTGGTTCTCTCCTTTGATCATGGGTTCTGGGGATTGAACCCTGCTTGTCAGACTTGCATGGCAAGAGCTTTTACCCACTGAGTCATATTGCTAGTTCAATTATGGTTTTCACTTGTTTGAATTTAGTGTAGAAATACTGACTCTTTAAGAATTTAATTGCCAGGGACCTTAGAGGGCATGGCTTAGGCAGTAAGATGCTTACACAGCACCCACAAAGCCTTGGGTTTTATTTCTAGCACCTCATAAACCGGGTGTGCTGCTACATTCTAGAAGTCAGGCAGGAGAGGCAGGAGGGTCAGAAGTTCAAGTCATCCCTTAGTGAATTTCTTGTCTTTTAAAATAATATATGGCTGGCTTTTGTGATGCATTCCTTTAATTTCCAGATCGTTTTAAAATAATATATGGCTGGCTTTTGTGATGCATTCCTTTAATTTCCAGATCGTTTAGGAGGCAGAAATAGGTAGATTTCTATGAGTGTATGGTCAGCTTGCTCTATATAGCAAGTTCCAGGTCTGGCAGGGATGGATGCATAGTGGGACCCTGTCTCAAAACAGAAACCAAACAATTGAAAACTCAATAACTAACAGGCTAAGGGGGAAAAATAGCTGCATCATAAAGGAACATTTAACAGTTTCAAAGTAAAGTATTTTTTTTTAAAAGCCATTTTCCAGAGGTGTAAACCCCCCCTCAAAAAAATATCTATTTGTTATTTACTATGGATTTTTGGTTTTGTATTCCCCAACCCCCCCACCCATCCTAGGGTTTTGTATATGCTAGGCAAACTTCATCAGAATTTTTAGTTTAGTGTGTGTGTGTGTGTGTGTGTGTGTGTGTGTATTTATGTATTTTTGTGTATCTGTATAAGTGCATATGTGTAGGTCCAAGGACAGTTTGCAGCAGTTGAGTTGGTTCTATACCTACCATGTTTACTCCAGGAGTCTAACTCATGTCTCAGGATTGGTAGCAAGTACCCTTTCCACTGGGTGGCTGTTTGTCTTAGTAAGATTTCTATTGCTTTAGTAAAGACTACATTCCGAAACAACTTGTAAGGGGAGAAATTTATTCCATCTTACAAGTCTCAGATCACAGTCTATCACTGAAAGAAGTCAAAGCAGGAACTAATGCCCCACAGGTCCACCATGAAGGAATTTTCTCAATTATGGCTCCCTCTTCTTAGATAACTCTAGTCAGGGTATGGGATTGGGGAGGGGGGGAATGATGACATGACACAGGACAATTGATTGACCCTTTGTCAACTTGAAGCACAAACACATTTTTCTGTTCTATGGTTATTATTGCTGTAATAAAACATTGACCAAAATCAACATGGGGAGAATAGGATTTATTTGATCTTAAAACTCTTAGGTCACAGTCCATCACTAGGACTAGGTCTGCTTTCTTTCAGCATCTAGGACAACTAGCCCAGAGTGGGCCACAGTGGGCTGGGACCTCCCACATCAATCACTAAGAAATGTCCTATGGCTGGCTTGATTTTCCTCAACTGTTATCTTAGTTAAGGTTTCTTTTGCCATGAAGAGACACCATGACCATGGCAACTCCTTCCTGGTATGAAGGAAAGCATTTAATAGGGGCTGACTTTATAGTTCGGAGGTTTAGTTCATTTTCACTATGGTGGAAAATGTGTTGAAATGCAGGCAGACATGGTGCTGGAGAGGTGGATTTCTAAATCTAGAACAGCAGGCTGCAAGAAGAAAGATTAAGCCACTGGTCAATGATGCATTTCCTTCAACAAGGCTATAGCCTACTCCAATGGCACCTAATCCTAGACTTTTTAAATAATGCCACCCACTATGAGCTCATGGGGGCCATTTTTATTGAGATCACCACCCTGTGGTGGATCTTCTCATTTAACTTGGAATTGTGTCAAGTTGACAAAAACAGCCAGTCAGGGTAATAGTTTTGCCAGTTTTCTCTCTAGTGTTTTTAGACAAGCTCTCTTGGAGCCCAGGCTGACCTTGAAGTCCTTCTGATTTTCTTATCTTTACGATACAGCTGAACCACAACCCCCACATACCTATTTATATATGTATTTGGTTTTGTGCTTTGAGACCAGAGCTAAACTTGAATTTCTATGTGCTAAACAGTGCTAAGCAGGCTTTCTACCAGCCAAGTCTCATCCCCATACTCCACCACTTTTTTAAGTTTTCTTTAATTGCATTTATTGTTTGTGTGTGTGTGTGAGTATGCAAGCATGCTACCATAGGGAGGTCAGAAGATAACTTGAGGGAGTCAGTTTTTTCTTTGTACCCTGTGAGTCCTGGAGTTTAAACTCAGGTGTGGGTACCTTTACCCATTGAGTGATCTTGCTGGCCCACTTTTTTTTTTTTTAATAATGGTGGGAATGTGAAGTGACTTAATAGTAAGAATTCCCATACCATTTTTTTCTTTGTTTTTTGGCTGTGTTTGGAATTGTGTGTGTGAGGGAGTGTATGTGCCTTACTGAGAGGGCAACTTTAGGTGAGGGGGTGGGTTGGATGACAGCTTTCTTAGTGCACATGGGTCATCAATGAGGCGTTCATGACAGATATCATTACTGCTTAAGCATCTTACTAGCCTATGAGATGGCCACACTATATAGCCTTGGCTTGAAACTCATTCTGTTCACCAGGCTGCCTCTGACACACAAATGCTTCTCAAGTGCTGAGATTAAAGGCTTGTGGTACTATACTCTGCACAGCACTAACTCTTAAAATCTTAGGGGTTTTTTATTTGTTTTGGTTGCCTTTTACTCCTGCCTACATCTCCCAAGGGCTAGGATTCTAAGTATGTACTACCACACCTTGCTTTTTTTTTTTTTTTTTTTTTTTTTTTTTTTTTTTTTTTTTTTTTTTTTTTTTTTTTTTTTTTTTTTTTTTTTTTTTTTTCTTAAGCTTTATTTTTATTTGTGTTTATGTGTGCCATATGTGTGCATGCCTGTGAAGGTTGAAAGAGAATGTCAAATTTCTTAGAGCTGGAGTAGTCATAGACAGTTGTGAGCCACCTAGTATGAGTGCTAGGATTCTATAAATAGCAAATGTATGAGTATGGCCATGCAGGTATCTTCAGAAGTCAGAAGAGGGCATCATGAACTACCATCTGGGTGTTCCAAACCAAGATCAGCAAGTGTTCTTTTTTTTTTTTAATAATTATTTACTTTTATGTGCATTGATATTTTGCCTGCATGTATATTTGTGTGAGATTGTCAGATATTTGTGAAGTTTTCACATGGGGCTGGAAATTGAACAGGGTTCCTCTGGGAGAATAGCCAATGCTCTTAACCGATGTGCCTTATCTGGGAGTCCCAAAGATATAATTTTTTTTTTTTTTTTCCTGAGGCAGTTTTTCTGTAGCTTTGGAGCCTGTCCTGGAGCTCTCTCTGTAGATTAGGCTGGCCTCAAAGCAGACTCTGCTTGTCTCTGCCTCAAGAGTGAGTGCTGGTATTAAAGGCGTGCTCCACCACTGCCTGACAACTTTATAGGTCTTAAATATGTATACCGAAGGACATAAATATATTTTCCAGTGGAATACTTTCAGGGAAAGTCTCTCCTAGCAGCTGTCCTTAATTTCTCATCTACTTGAAGATAAAACAGTACATTCTCACTTTTTGGTTTTGCAGTGCTGAAGATCAAGGTTGGGGATTTAGCTCAGTGGAAGAGCATTTGCCTAGCAAGCGCAAGGCCCTGGGTTCAGTCCTCAGTTCCAGGGGAAAAAAAAAAAAAAGACAATAAAAACCTCCCAATACAAACTAACTGCAGTGCTGAAGATCAATCCAAGGGCTTTCTACTTACCAAGCAAGGGATCTATCATTGAGCTAGCTTCCTGCCCAAGAGTAAACTGTAGGTTGGTAAAAGATTTAAAAAAAAATAAAAAGTAAAAAAAAAAATTTTTTTTTTTCCTTGATTTGCTTTTGCTTTTGATAAAAGGTCTGATGTAGCACAGTCTGGCCTGCATCTTCTTATGTGGCTTAAGCTAGCAACTCTTGGTTCTCCTGCCTCCACCTCCTCTATGCAGGGATTATAGCCATGTGTTACCATGCCTGATTAAAAATGCCCTTTTTAAAAAACTAGGTCTCTCTCTGTAGCCTTAGCTGTCCTGGAACTTGATTATATAGCCTAAGGTGGCCTCAAATTCACAAGAGTTTTTCCTGTGTCTATATCCTCTGCCTTCTACTCCTGGGATTAAAGCTCTGAAAAATACTTTTGATTAGACTCTGGGTCTAGGTAATGTTGGCTGTGTTACTGCAGTGTAGGTCAGTCTAGCCAGTTTTTCTTAGGTCTGTAATTGGATGTCATACAAGATTCCTGCAAAGGAACCAACTAATCTAGATCCCTTTCCTCTGTTTGAATATCATTTTAGCTGCACTAGGTGTCCAGCAGCCATCACTTCTGGGAGCATCCCCTACCATTTATACCCAGCAGACTGCATTGGCGGCAGCAGGCCTTACCACACAAACGCCAGCAAACTATCAGTTAACACAAACTGCAGCATTGCAGCAGCAAGCTGCAGCTGCAGCTGCTGCATTACAGCAGGTGAGTTTTAATGTGATTATTGAAGTGATAAAAATGATAGTCTCTGTTCTTGGAATTGCTGTCTCCTTTAATTTCTCTTTCATTTGCTCACTGGTTTTGTTTTTGAGACAGAAGTCTACATTGTGCATGTTGGCCTTGAATTCATGAGTCTCCTACTTAGCATCTCAAGTGTGTGCTAGTATTCCTGGCTGCTACCTCTATATTTTAAACAATGAAGACTTGTAGATTAAAAATAAAATCTGTGTATAGCCAGCCAGGTGGTGGTGGTATGTACCTTTAGTCCCAGCAGTTGTGAGGCATAGACTGGCAGATCTCTGAGTTCAAGGCCAACCTGGAAGACAAATTAAAACCGAGTTTCTATGCTCAGCACAGAGTATAGTTGTATAGTCAGAAATCCTAAATTCTTTGTTTGTTTTTTCTTTTTTTTCTTTTTTTTTTTTTTTGAGTAACAAGTTTATTTTTTTCAAAAGGCATATATAGACATTAAAGTAAACATTTACAAGGTTTTAATTGCCCTAGACACTGCTCCATAAATCTAAGCATTTCCTCTTAGTAATCGTCATCTTCATTGGACTCTATTACTTTTCTTCTGTTGAATTTAACTGTGGTTTTTGTTTTCTGTCTGTTGGCTGATCTTCTCAAGTATTTCTATTAAACCTTGTTCTGACACCTTCCCACTTAGCTGTCCATATCGAGCCATCTGGATAAGGTAGTTCTCTACGGCTTTAGTCTTCTCAGGCTTTACAAGTGCTAAGTTACTTAACCTGGCCTGGGCTGACTGATCCAGAACTTGGGCTAAGATACTGTTTCTTATTTCTGCTTCCCTTTGCTTTGCTTCCTGTTGGGCTGCATCACCAGGATCCCCATGCTTGGCCTGCAGCTCCCCTAGCCTCTGCTTCCTCAGCACTTCAAGCTCCTCGTCCGCCGTGGTGCGGCAGTCCCACCGTTTTTTGGTTTTTCAAGACAGGGTTTCTTTCTGTAGTCCAGGGTGTCCTGGAACTCACTCTGCAGACCAAGCTGGCCTCAAACTCAACGGAAATCTGTCTGCCTCTGCCTTCCTGAGAGCTGGAATTAAAGAGGTGAGCCTCCAGAGCCTGGTGGAACCTTAAATTCTTATGTTTCTGAGTTATTTATCTTAACTATTTTATGAAAATTATGGCTTCAGGCTGGAGAGATGGTTAAGAGTACTGACTGTTCTTTTGGAGATCCTGAGCTCAATTTTCAGCAACCACATGCTGGCTTACAACTATCTATAATGACATCTGGTACCCTCTTTTGTATACTGTATACATAATAAATAAATAAATCTTAAAAAAAAAAAAAGAAAGAAAATTATGGCTTCAATGACTCTCCGAGCATAAATAACCACTGTTTTGTTAATTTTAGATGAAGTATAGCTGGTTTAGAAAATTTCAGTGTAGTTTTTATCTGTACATTACATTAAAAATGAATAAGCAGGGGGCTGGAGAGATGGCTCAGCGGTTAAGAGCACTGTCTGCTCTTCCAGAGGACCCGAGTTCGATTCCCAGCACCCACATGGCAGCTAACAACTGTCTATAGTTCCAGTTCCAGGCAAACACCAAGGCAAATAAATAAATAAATAAAGTTTAAAAAAAAATGAATAAGCATAACCTTATCTTTTTCTCTAATAATCTTTTTCAGCAATATTCACAACCTCAGCAGGCCTTGTATAGTGTGCAACAACAGGTTAGTGTAATTTTTTTGTTAAAAATTGATTTAAAACTGCAATTCCCCTGTTTCTCCAAATTAAGGAAATACACTTTTAAAATTACTTCTCATCATCCACCTTAAAGTATGATTTTTAATTCTTTGGGTGGGATAGGGAACAGCTAAATCCAACACACCATTTCCTGTACCCTCCCTCCAGACAAATCAGCTTTTAAAAATCAAACTTAATATAATTGTTTCTGAGACAGATTCACACTGTGTAACCATGGCCTGCGACTCTTATGCAGACCAAACTGTCTTAGAATTCAGAGATCTGCCTACATTTACATTCCAAATGCTGAAATTAAAGATGTGCACCATAACAGTGGGCTCCAACTTCTTTATTTTTATTAAATGTGGTTTAATATTTAGTTGTCAGGTATGTAGTTTGAAATAGTGTCAACAACCTTGTAATTATGTTTTCTTTCACGTTGTTTTAATAAATAAGATAATGTTTAAAACCATGATTCAGGGTTTGTAGAGATGACTCAGTGTTTAATAGTACTTTCTGGGCTCTCCAGAGGAATTGGGTTCAATTCTCAGCATCCATATGGTAGTGTAGTTCATATGGAACTGTGTAGTTCTACTTCCAGAGTTAGATTCCTAGGACATGTCCAGTGGCTCACAAACACCTGTCACTCCAACTCCTGGAGATCTGGTGCCTGTTTTGCCCTCTGTTTCCACAAGGCATGCTCTTGGTGCACAGTTATAAATCTCAGGCAAAACACCCAAACACATAAGATATAATAATACATTTTTGAATCCAGGGTTCTTCTACTTAGTATCTCAAGTGTGTGCTTGTATGACTAGCACATTTTAAAAAATATTTTTATTTTTATGTGAATTGGTGTTTTGCTTGCACGTATAGTTATAGTATAGTAAGGCTGTCAGATCTTGGAATTACAGACAGTTGTTAGCTGTCATGTGGATGCTGGGAATCGAACTCAGGTCCTCAGGTCCTCCAGAACAGTCAGCACTCTTAACTGCTAAGCCATCTCTCCAGCCCCTGACTAGCACATTTTTAAAGATAAAGTTTTGAAAAACAAGAATACCTCTATAAATCTTCTCTGAAAGAGCAATCCTGATTGATCCTGTTTGTTGTTTTTTACTTTCAGTTACAGCAGCCCCAGCAGACCATTTTAACACAGGTTAGTTTGGTGTTTATTTCTTTTTGAGCATCTGAGTTAAGTTTTATTTCGGTTGAAGTTTTTCAATAGGAGTTTAAAGTTACTTGTTGGATTTGTGCAATAACATCACAATATTTCTTGTTAAAGAGGGAAATTGTGCTAACATGTTTATGTTGAGTATATTGTGTATTTCCAGTATTTTAAAGGAAGAAGTAAGATTATGTACAGATCTAGATAAAACTCCAACTAATAACCAATAGGAGGTAGCTTCTTTGGAGGGAAATTGTGTACACACACTCACACACAACATGCACCCCACCCTGTCACATATGTTTGGCAAGCAATCTAGCAGCTAAGTTATATCCTCAGAATCTGTTTTTGTTTGTTTGTTTAAACAAACATGTTACTAGAGAGGTGGCTGAGCTTGCAGTTAACAGCAGCTTGTTGCTCTTCTGGGGACTGACTTTAGCTTCTAGTGCTCATGTCTCAGCTGCCTGTAACTACCTACCTCCAGTTACTCTGATGCCCTCTTTTGATGTCATTGGGCAGCACGACTTGCACACCTGGAGGTAGGTAGTTACAGACAGCTGAGACATGGGCACTACACATTCGTACACATTAACCAAAAATATAATTCTTAAAATTTAGGTGCAGACTTTCAATCCCAGCATTAGGGAGGCTGAGATAGGTACTCTGTCTACTCCTTATAGTTAAGGCCAATCTACTCCTTATTGTGAATTTTAGGCCAGCCTGAGCTACAAAGTGAGACCCTGTCTTGGCACCCAGACAAGGAATTCTAGATTATACAGCAATTTGGATACATAGTAAGGTCCTATTTTATAAATTCAACAAACAGAAACTAAATTGGCTCTGGGGTGCTGACTTAGTGTATATGAGGCCTGGTTTGAGTCTCAGGACATTCTCTCTCTCTCTCTCTCTCTCTCTCTCTCTCTCTCACACACACACACACACACACACACACATACACACAGAGTTGAACATATACCACAGAATAAGAACTAAAATGGACAAAAATCTAATGCATTTTCTTTTAAAAACTGTTTAAAGTTATTTACTTCTTAAGTATTCAGTTTGTGTGTTTGGTTGCAAGTCAAGATCAGAGGGTTCTGAGGCTTGAATGTAGGTAATCAGGCTTCTTAAAAAATCTGCTGAGCAGTCTCTCTGACTCCTAGTTTATATTTTCAATCCTTAACAAAATTTTTTATTTAAACTGGGTGGTGGTGGTACACACCTTTAATCCCAGCACTAGGCAGGCAAAGGCAGGTGGATATCTGTGAATTCTGTGCTATTGTGGTTTACAGAGTGACTTTCAGGACAGTGAGGGCTACACAGAGAAACCTCTCTAGAAAAACTAAAACAAATACACAAATAAATGAATAAACCTATCGAATTAAGTGGAAAGCTATAGAAGTTTTTCCTCCTTGGAACAAATATATCCCAGGCTATGTCCAAAAGCATTGACATGTTGAGAAGTTAAAGACGTTTCCTGAGATGATAACTGGTTAAATTAAAGAAACGCTAAGTTCTTTACTGTATTTAGGGCTTTACTAACTAAGCTTTTAACAGAAGCATTGGTTTTGTTGCTTAGTCTTTTGAATTAGGATATCATAGTAGTTGCCTATGTTCAATCCTGTGAGAGTTTAGTAGTTTTTTGTTTTTCTTTTTTTAACTTTTTTCTCTGTTTCTCCATCTTTTCTTCCTCTTATTCTCTGCCTGCCAGTCCCACCTGTTTCTCCCTCTGTCCAGTCATTCAGCTCTTTATCACATCAGTCAGGTGTTTTAGACAGGCAAAGTAACACAGCTTCACAGCAAATGTAACATAAAAGAATGCAACACATCTTTGTATCACAAATGTTCCACAGCATTAAACAAATGTAACTTCCAATATCCTGGGATTATGAGTATGAACCTTTGTAACCAGAGTTTGGGGTGTGTGTGTGAGTGTGTGTGTGTGTGTGTGAGAGAGAGAGAGAGAGAGAGAGAGAGAGAGAGAGAGAGAGAGAGAGAGAGAGAGAGAGAGAGAATATGTGTGCACACACTCACACACACACACACACACTGGTACGTGTTTGATGTGAGCAGGTGACAACTACTGTTTTGTTTGAGACATGATCTGTCACTGCCTTGGAACTCATTGCAGGCTAGACTGTCTGGTCACTGAGCTTGATGGAGTAGCTTCTTGTTTCCAGCTCTCCAGATTGTAAGCAGTCACCAACATGTTTAGTATTTTTTTCCTCCAGTTTGTTTTGGAAATGGAGCTATTTCTTTACCAGTACAATTTCTGAGTTTACAATCATTTTTTACTCTTTATTTTAGATAGATGCAAGTCTTAATGTGATGTTGCTTTTATTCAATAGCCAGCTGTTGCATTGCCCACAAGCCTTAGCCTGTCTACTCCTCAGCCTGCGGCACAGATTACTGTATCATATCCAACACCAAGGTCCAGTCAACAGCAAACTCAACCTCAGAAGCAGCGTGTTTTCACAGGAGTGGTTACAAAGCTACATGATACATTTGGATTTGTGGATGAAGATGTATTCTTTCAGCTTGGGTAAAAGTTCCATTAGATGTTGATAGATGATACATGTAGTAACACTTTCTCAATCATGGAAAATTATAGTTTATAGTTTTATTTTTAAATTATTATGTTCATATATTTATACTTAGGCCATTTTTAAATAAACTTTATTTATGTCTTGGGAGTAGAGGAATAGCTTCTTGAGGTCAGAGGTGGGAGTTGGTTCTCTCCTGGGTTTCAGGGATCAGGTTCAGTCCTCAAGCTTGGTAGTAAGTGCTAATTGATTCCTTTTTAATTCTTTATAAATGTTTTGTCAGTTAGATGGCAGTTCTAGTAACTGTCATGTCCAGGCTTAGAATAAAATTTGAGATTTAAGTGCTTAATTTCAGCACTTAAATAGCAGAGGCAGGTCCATCTCAGTGACTTCCAGGCCAGCCTGATCTAAATAGTGAGTTCCAGATAATCTCAGAATTAGTAGAAAGATCTTTGCTTCTAAACAAACAAAGTGTGATTGAGGTTCTAAATAGCATTTTAAAACCTAATCTTATTCCTTTTTTTTTTACATATTTAATACTGATTAAAATTATTTTCTAAATTTTATGTATATATTTGTGTATAAGCACATACCTTCTTTGAAGGAGAGGTACACTTATCTGAGCATGTATGTATGTAGGCTTTGTTGTTCCTTTTTTAAAAATATAATTTGTTTTATTTTATGTGCATTTGTGTGAAGGTGTCAGATACCCTGAAATAGGAGTTACAGGCAGTTGTGAGCTGCCATGTGGGTGCTGGTCCTGGAAGAGCAGCCAGGCTCTCAACTGCTCAGCTATCCCTCCAGCCCTGGCTTTGGTATTCTTTTTTTTTTTTTTTTTTTAAAAACTTTATTTATTTATTTGCCTTGGTGTTTGCCTGGAACTGCAACTACAGACAGTTGTTAGCTGCCATGTGGGTGCTGGGAATCGAACCCGGGTCTTCTGGAAGAGCAGACGGTGCTCTTAACCACTGAGCCATCTCTCCAGCCCCGGCTTTGGTATTCTTTATTGTTCTCCATCATATCTTTATTTTACTACAGGCTCTCTGACTTGGAACTCACCATCTCTGTTAGACTGGCTGGCCTTCAAGCTCCTCGGATCTGTCACTGCCATCCCAATCTTGTGGTTGTGGGTGTGTCATACCATGTCTAGCTTTCATGTGGATACTTGGGATCCAGACTTGAGTTTTCATGCTTGTATAGCAAGCATTTTACACAATGAGTCTTCTCCCCTGCCTCTAAATTAGGGTGGCGGTGGTAGTTGTTTTTGAGATAGGATCTCATTGTTTAGCCCTAGCTAGCATGGAATTCACAGTATGACCGGGCCCATAATGAACTCACAGAAATCCACCTACTTCTTACTCCTGAGGGCTGAGATTAAAGGTGTTTGCCACCATATCTGGCCAAAGAACATTAAAAATATTTTTTAAAGATTTATTTATTATGTCTGCATGCCAGAAGAAGGTGTTGAGTCTCATTACAGATGGCTGTGAGCCACCATGTGGTTGCTGGGAATTGAACTCAGTACCTCTGGTAGAACAGCCAGTGTTTTTAATCTCTGAGCTATATCTCCAGCCCCAGCCCCAACATTTTTTATTTTGATACAATGTTTTACTATGTAGCCTTGGTGAGCCTAGAACTTGAACACTTAGATGCCCACTTGCCTCTGCCCTCTGAGTGCTAGGTTAAAGGTCTACACTGCCCTGTCTGTTAAACATTTATTTTCATTTGAAAACTTCAACCCTCCACCAAATTAATTGTATGAGGTTTGTGGGGTGTTTTGTTTTGTTTTGCCTGTCCTTGAACTTACTCTGTAGACCAGGCTTGCTTTGAACTCACTGAGATCTGCCTGCCTCTGCCTCCTGAATGCTAGGGTTAAAGACAAGTGCCACCAGTCCTAGCTCTGCCTTATTTCTTTGCAACAGTGTTATCACTGAACTTGGAGCTAGGCTAGTGGCCATCAAAACCCAGTGATGCTCTGTCTCAACTCCTCATCACAACACTGTGTTACAGGTGAATGTCATGTGGATTCTGCTGATTTGAACTCAGGTCCTCATGCTTGCACAGCAAGAACTTTTCCCCTCTTAGACATCTTACCTTAGGTGATTTTAATGAACTTCCTTAGAAGTGTTGTTAGGGAAACTAATTATTGTTCAAAATTATTTTGTTGTTGGGTCTCCTTTTTTTCCCTTCTCTAAATTCTTACCTTTAGGCTATTATAGTGACAGTTTTGTACATAGAGAAAATAGAAGAGCAAATTGTTCTGTACTTGAAAGCTTGTTTACATATAGTGGAAGGTGAAATGTAATCAGCTTAAAAATGAGTCTAGAATTGGAGCGATGGCTCTGCAATTAAGAGCATTCCACAATCCTGCAGAAGAAAATTCTTCAATTCCCAGCATTTTTGTCACGTGGCTTATAGCTGCCGGTAACTTCAGCACCAAGAGGATTTGATACTTCTAGCTTCTAGAGTACCAGTTCACCTAAGCATAACACAACAAACTCATAACAGATAATTAAAAATTTAAAAAAATCTTTAAGGTGTGTAGAGATGGCTCAGTAGTTTAAAGCATTTGTTATTCTTGCAGAAGACCCATGTCTGGTTGCCATCACTTGCATTGTGGTTCCCAATCACCTGTAACTCATATACCCTCTTCTGAGCTCTATGGGCCCAGGCACACACAGGGTCTGCATTTTTATGTGTAGGCAAAACATTTATACAATTAAGTAAATCTAAAAACATCTTTAAAAGATTATAAAAAAACAAGAGTATACTATCTAGGCTTTCAGTTTAGCTGTAATACACTTTAAAAATCACTGTAGCATTTGAAAGGCAGAATCAGTCAGATCTCTGTGAAGCTAGCCTGGTATCCATATGAGTTCTGGACATGCCAAAGCTTCATAAAAGAGACCCAGTTCTCCTAAAGAGAAGAAAAGTAAAATGAAAAACCAAAAAGTATATAAATCTTCTTTGTTCAAGAAGAACTCTTCAACTCTTACATATATAGAGAGATATATAAAGATTGGAAGAATCTTTTTGTGTGTTTACCTTTTTTTTTCTTTTTTTCCCAGTGCTGTTAAAGGGAAAACTCCCCAAGTTGGTGATAGAGTATTGGTTGAAGCAACTTATAATCCTAATATGCCTTTTAAATGGAATGCACAACGAATTCAAACACTACCAAATCAGGTATGTAATTAAGTTTGTTACTATAGAAACTTGATACTTGACTTTGCTGGTTTATAATGTAATTTTTTTTTAACGAACATTTTTATTTATTCTGGTTTGTTTTTAGAATCAGTCCCAAACTCAACCTTTACTGAAGACTCCTACTGCAGTTATTCAGCCGATTGTGCCACAGACAACATTTGGTGTTCAGGCACAGCCCCAACCCCAGTCATTACTCCAGGCCCAGATTTCAGCTGCTTCTATTACACCGCTCTTGCAGACACAGCCACAGCCCTTATTACAGCAGCCACAGCAGAAAGGTATTAAATGTAAAGTGTCATTGCACCTTGTTTCTAATGAATGTGTAGATGTTTAAACTGCTGAAATAGTAAGAATGTGCTGCTAATACAAAAATATCATGGGCTTTGAGAAAACATGAAAGGAAGTTTAATTATCATGAATTGACCATTCTTTAATTTTTTAAAAAAATTTTGCTTTTGATCTGGTTTCTCTGTGTAGCCTTGGCTGCCCTGGAACTCGATTTTTAGAACAGACTAGCTTTGAACTCATAGATCTGCTTGTCTCTACTTCCCAAGTGCTGGGATTGGGGGCACACGCCACCATGCTCAGATGTCTTTCACTTAAGTTTGATTTTGTTGCTGCTGTGATAAAACACCATCTAAAACCAACTTAAGGAGGAATGGGAGACTTGGTTTACAGGTTCTGGTCCATCATGGAGGGCAGTAACTGAGTCAGGAATTGAAGCAGCGACTGCTTCTTACTAATGTCTCTCCATGGCCTGCTCACCCTGTTTTCTTAGACCTCTCAGCATCATTTGCCCAATGGTTGCACCACCCTCAGTGTGCTGCCCCCCCCCCAGTCAGTCACCAGTCAAGATAGTGCCTCATAGACTTGCTAGAAGTTAGTCTAATGGAGAAATTTCCTTCTTCCCAAGTGATTATAGCTTGTGTCAAGTTTAAAATAAAGCTAACCAGCACAATTTGGAAGGTTTTTTTTTTTTTAATCTTTGTTATTGTTTTCTAATGTTTGGGGTAAATACACATAAATTGGACATCATCATTGCCTGAACATACATAAGTGTGATACATTATTCTCTAGTATTCTCCACTGCCCTCTCTGTGGTCTCCCTCCACCCCTAGATGACTCCCTTTTTTCTCTCAGTCCCCCTTTCTGATCTTCTACTGCATGCATTTCATTGTCCTGTCTTCACTGCAGATCCCTTTCTCTCAGTCTCTTATAGTTATGTACAATATAAACACATACATACACACATGCATATATTTAAATTGAGCTTCAGCATATGAGAAAAAGTGTGCTGTGTTTGTTGTTTTGTGTCTTTGCTCATTTTCTTTAAAAGTATGGTTTTTGATTGTATTCATTTTATTACAGATGGCATGGTTTTATTTTTCTTTGGGTTGCATAAAAATGCATTGTATATATGTATATGCTGCATTTTCCATGTTTATCTGTTGATGAACTTCATTTCCTATCTCTTGTGAATGATATAAACGTGTGTAAGGATCTTTGTAGCACATTGACATACAGTCTTTTAATTAGTGTGTACATGTCTGCTGTCTGAATGTAAATGTGTGTCCAATAGTGCAACTTTGCAGGTTAAGGTTCTAGGTGTAGAACTCAGGCTTATGTGGCAAGAAGTCCATGCACTTGCTGAGCTATGATAACTTATTATATTTTTGATTGTTTACATTTTGTTTTTTGAGAAAAGATCTCATATAGCCCCAGGCTTGCCTAAATTAACTGTGTATCCAAGAATCAATTTGAACCCTAGATACTCTGCCTCTGTTAAATCCTGGGATTTATTTATTTTGGTTTTCATCATTACATCTTACAGATTCTTTTGGAAATTCCTTGTTTTGATTTTTTTTTTTTAACTTTGTTTCTTTGGCAAGAATTGGTTATGGCCAATGCTTTGTAACTCATGCTGCATCATTTTAGATGCTTCTAGTTATCCCAGTGTTGCTGATACTGACTTGATTACTTGCAGGTGTGTGTCAGTAGCCATAGATTTCTCTGGGTTAAAGGAATCCTTTTCCCCCTGCATATGAATAATCTCCCAAGTGGTATTTTAATATTCTTTGGTTATCTTTATAGTACTCATTTATTTAGTGTATATATATATATATATATATATATATATATATATATATATATAGGTGTTGTCAAATCTTAGCCCTTGATTTTTAGCTCATAGTTTGAGAAATTGTTACTGAAACAGTTTTCAAGGAAAAAATGTCCCTCTTCTCACCCCCCACCCCACTCCCACCCCCTTTTTTTCCAGACAGAGTTTCTCTGTGTAGCTCTGGCTGTCCTAGAACTCATTCTGTAGACCAGACTGGCCTTGAATTCTAAGAGATTCACCTGTCTCTGCTCCTAAGTGCTGATATTAAAGGTGTGCACCAACACTGCTTGGCTGGAAAAATGTATTTTAGTTGTTTTGTTTCAAAAGATATTCTAGGGCTAGAGAGATGGCTCAGCCGAAAAGAGCACTGACTGTCCTTCCAGAGGACCTGAGTTCAATTCCCAACATCCACATGGCAGCTAACAGCTGTCTGTAATTTCAAGATCTGATAACCTTACACAATTATACATGCAAGCAAAACACTAATTCACATAAAACAAAAATAAATATAAAAAAGATATTCTAAAGCTTTATAGAATTATGAAATGTCAAAAAGGAAGTGAGAATTTAAGTTTTACATTGCTAGAACATCTAACACCAAGGGCACCAGCCTCAGATGTGGTACACATGTATACATATAGACAAAGAACTTTAATAAACATAAAATATTTTCAAATTTTGATTAATAAAATAAAAATATACTTGAGGCCTGAGATGCTGCTCAGATCTACAAAGTTTGTTTACTATAGGCAAGTGCCTGGGTTTAGTCTTAAGACCAGCCAGTCATGAAAAAAATCTCTTCTTTTGGTCTGGTCTCCCTTTTTACCAATTGATTACAGTCAGTATTGATGGTTCCAGACTGAGGAAAGGGCAGTTTTGTTTGCAACAGAATTTCGTTAGAATTCTGCTGGGTTTATTTTATTTATTTAATAATTCATTCATTTATTCATTTTGAGATAGAGTCTCACCATGTAGCCTTGGCTGTTCTATAATTTGTTATGTAGAACAATCTGGATTTGAACTCACAAAGATCGACCTGTTTCTGGCTCCCAAATGTGTTATAATTAAAGATTTGAACTTTGATAAACATTCTTCTTTTTTTTTTTTTTTCTTTTTTTTTTTTTTCCTAGACAGTTTTTCTGTGTAGCCCTGTCTGTCTTGGAACTCACCCTGTAGACTAAGCTAGCTTCGAAATCATAGAAATCTGCCTGCCTTTGCCTCCTGAGTGCTGGAGTTAAAGGAGTGTACCACCACTGCCTGACTAAATTCTATTTTTTATTCCTATTTTGCTTCCATTGTACCAAAGAAGTTGACTTTTATTGTCCTATGTGGAAAAATAGATAACTATGTTGTTTTAAAAAGAAAAGTTTTAGTTTCCAGTACCAGGGAGAAACCACCAAATATTCCTCTTCCTTTAGAAATATGTGTTTTGTTGACTTTGGAAATAGACAACTTGGTCAACCCTGCTTACTTGGTTATCTTTATCTTACTTAGCCTTGTGATGTATTTTAAACATTAACAGATTTGTTTGTTTGTTTGTTTTTTCTTTTATATCATTTGAAGCTGGCTTATTGCAGCCTCCTGTTCGTATAGTATCCCAGCCTCAACCAGCCCGGAGATTAGATCCACCATCTAGATTTTCAGGAAGGAATGACAGAGGGGATCAAGTACCTAATAGAAAAGATGACCGAAGGTATGTTTGAAACTAACATTATGGGTTGGAGAAACAGCTTAAAGGTAAGAGCACTATCTGCTCTTCCATAGACCTAGGGTTGGTTCCCAGAATCCATGTGGTATACTTCTGGGCTTTGATCCTCTTTTCTGCATTTCTAAGGCATGCATGTGGCTCACACCCATGTAGCAGACAAAACTCTCATATACATAAAAAATAAATAAATTGCTAGAAGTTCAAGGCCTGAAGCCATTCTGGACTACATAGTATCAAGCCAGGCCAGTCTATCTAATAAGAGTCTTTCAACATTAACAAATAAATATATAAAGGAAAGAAAGAAAAAACATTTAAAAGAACTACTTGTTTATGTATAGCTATATAGCCTTGTGTGGCCTGGAACTTCTAGATTTATTTACCTCTGGCTTCTGAGTGCTGGGATTAATGATATACACAGCCATGCCTAGCAGAAGCTATTTCATAATACCAATAAATCCTAGAAATTGTATTTTTACTACATATTTTAGTTTTTGTATGTTCCTATGTCATGGTATGTATGTGAAGGTTGGAGGAATCTATCCTCTTCTACCATGTGGGTTCTGGGAACAAAACTCAGGCCTGATAGCAGAACCTGCACCTGCTGAGCCATCCTTTTGCCCCAGAGTGATTTTAGACTCCTTTCTTTAAGTCGTGAAAGGGACAGAGAAAGACGCAGATCCAGAGAAAGATCGCCTCAGAGGAAACGCTCTCGGGAGAGGTCACCCCGGAGAGAAAGAGAGAGGTCTCCTCGGAGAGTCCGTCGTGTTGTTCCACGATACACAGTGCAGTTTTCAAAATTTTCTTTAGATTGGTAAGTTTCCCTTCTGTGTTTTTTGTTTAGTTTCATTATTTGTGTCATAGTTTTGTATAGAATATAGTCAATGATATCCTTTCTTATAAAATTTATTTAAGTAACATTTCGTGCTATTTCTATGAGAGCAGAAATGTAGTTTGAATTTGGAATATAGTTCTCTATAAAGGGATTTAGTTTTGAATACTCATTTAGTATAGCAACTACTTTAAAGAACCAATTATGGTCTGGAGATACAGCGCAGGACTAAAGTGCTTGCCTAATGTTAGAGTCTCTCAGTTCAGTTTCAGTACCAAAGCCAATAAGCAAGCAAGCTTCTAGGGAATGTTTCTTTGTAACGAAATTTTTTTTTAAAGTTACAATCATTTAGTATCAGGATTTACTGATAGGTTCTAATTTACTATAGTCCATTCTGTGATGAAGAAATATTAAATTGTTAAACTAATTGTTTTAAGATTAACTCTTTCAGGTACTGAAATATAGAAACATTGACCTATTACATGCATACACAGACTTGTATAATTTATATGTTTATATCTTTTATAGATTAATTCACTTTTAGATATTATGTTATATAGTTGGGGTCAGATCAGCAAGTATTCTTACAGTTTATATCTTTGTTTACTCTTATATAGTTGACATATTTCAGAAAAACCCAGAGGAAAACAAAAGCACTTCCTCAGCCTCCAAAATATTGCTGCATGGAGAAACTCTGTTCTATCTGTTGTCAATATTCAGTGTTTTTCTCTGAAAAGTTGATGATAGAATATGAAATACAATAGCCATCTAGTTCTTTCCAAATTAGACAATCACAATTTTATTTTATAACCTTTATGTAAATTTCTATAATATCAAATGTACCAACTACAGTTTTGATTTGCAATTGCCCCTCTGGGGCAAAACATGACTTAATTTTGGAAAATTTGGACATAATTCTTTCTAAAAAACTGAAGTAAGTGGGCTGAAGAAATGTGTCAGCAGTTGAGAGTGTTTAGTGCCCTTGCAGAGAACATGAGTTCTGTCTCCAGCAGCACATCTGCAGCTCACAACTGCCCGTGCATACCCACAACAGGCCCACACACCACATAACTAAAAGTGATAATAAAACAAATCTTTACACAAAAATCAAATTGAAGGAGCTGGAGAGATGACTCAGTAGTTAAGAGCACTTGATGCTCTTTCAGAGAAACTGGGCAAAGTTCCCAGCACCCATGTGGAGTTGCTCATAACTCCTGTTCATGGAGTTCCTAGTCCCTTTTCTGATACCTGTGTGTACATGGTGCCCACACATACACACAGACATACAGATTACACAGAAAATTAAATAAATCTTAAAAAAAAACCCTGGTGATATATTTTTCACACTTCTGCTTTTCTGACAGTGGAATTGTATCAGCAGCCATAAATGGTTTACTTATCCATAACTGCTGCCACTGTGTATGGGTAGGGGAAAAATTGGACCTTTTGGGTGTGCCACATTTTACTACTGAGCTACATCCACAGACAATCCATATTTCTTACTTTAGACTTAAGTAAAGACAATTCTACATATACATTAGTTGGTATTTCATAGTTTTCATAGTCTTTTGTTTATTTCTATTGCAATTTTACTCTTTTAGATTTTTTTGAAACAGGGTCTTACTGTGTAGCACTAGCTGCTCTGGAACTTGCTTTGTAGACCTGCTGACCTCTAACTTTCAACAATCCTCTAGCCTCTGCCTTCCAATTTCTGATTTATAGTCCTGTGCCCCCGTACTTGCCTGTTTACTTTAGTTCACTATGTTTTTAGCAAATACCTTGATTCCTTTACCACACTGACTTATCTTTAGGTTTTTCTATTTTTTTAATGTTTTAAAAATGAAATTATGTTTAAAATGTTTTCAGAGGGCTGGAGAGATAGCTGTGTATTTAAGAATACTGGCTGCTTTTCCAGAGGACCCAAACTTAATTCTCATTATTTATATGACTTTTTTTTCTATTGCTGTGACAGGACATCATGAGAAGGCAACTTATAAAAGAAAGCATTTAATTTAGGGTTTGTGGTTGCAGAGGAGAATAGATGGCAGGCAACAGGCAGGCAGGCATGTATTACATGAACTCTAGAGCTAGTATATAGTGAAAACCCAGAGGTGGGTAGGTAGAATAGCAGAAACAAATCACAGCCACCCAGGCAGCTCCTCATTTATCTAGGAATCCTCCTACTGAATACTTCTGAGAGTCCCTAGCTGAAAAGAATGGGAAAGTCTCTGGGAAAGCTTAAAAACCTTCTTTTGCTCCACCCAGCTCTCTTAACTTCCTTCTTTCCACTTGACTAAAGCTAGGATTAAAGGTGTGGGTCACTCCTCCCTGACCTGGCTTGGTTCTGTGGTTTACTCTGATATTCCAGATTAATTTTATTAAAATACATTTTACCACAGGCATGGTTCTGTAGAAGTATCTTATTCATAAGGACAAGGCAGAGATAGACATACCTGGGAATCTCACGGGCTTTTGGAACTTCAAAGCCCACCCTCAGTAACACACCCCACTCCTAGACCACACCTAATCGTTCCCAAACAGTCCAACCAACTGCAGACTAAGCATTCAAATATGTGAGCCAATACGACAAAACTACCACAGCTGTTCACTTCCAGGGTATCTGATACATTTTGACATCCTCTGGCACCAGATATTTACCTGGTGCATAAGCAATACATATAGACAAAATATATGTACACATCTTTTTTAAAAGTTATTGTCAGATGTGAACAGCCAAACATGTATCCCCTTTTGCATAGCAATCTGGTGTAGATTCCTTTCATATTGAGAGATTTAGAAATGTGAATAATCAGAGCTAATTTGGATTTTGATTTCATGTGAATTTGCCTTGAACTCAGAATTCTGACTGCTTCTGCTTCTGGAGTGCTAGGATTAAACATGTGTACCATCATACCTGACTCATGTGAATTTAAGTATGTTTGATCTAGGTACTCATCTCTTGTTTGTATACATTTTGTATGAACTATAATTTCAAGTATGCATATTTCCAACTGAGGGAGAATTCCTTTTATTCAGATGTTCCTTAGAATTGTAGTTATAGTTCAAGAGTGTTCTCTAAGGAATTATAAGCTACATAATAGAATTATAGAAGTACAAGTAACATTTAGATATCATTTACTCAGCATTGTACTTATGCAAATTTGAATCTATCTATTTTTACTCTATCAAATTTAATATAGCTTCAGAAGTAAGTGAATATATGTATAACCTTCAGTCTTAAGGCTGTTTATTCACTGTGTATGTCTATTTTTCAGTCCCAGTTGTGACATGATGGAACTGAGGCGCCGTTATCAGAATTTATATATTCCTAGTGACTTTTTTGATGCTCAGTTTACATGGGTGGATGCTTTCCCTTTGTCAAGACCATTTCAACTGGGAAATTACTGCAATTTTTATGTGATGCACAGAGAAGTAGAGTCCTTAGAAAAAAATATAGCTGTTCTTGATCCACCTGATGCTGATCACCTGTACAGTGCAAAGGTTTGTATTCCATTGTGGTACACACTTTAAATCTTTTTCACAGATAATATTTTTTGGAGTTATTTTTAGAAACTGGTTGTTAGATAGAGGATCCAAATCTCTTGTTTTCTCTGCCTGATTTTGTCTTACCTATTTAAAAATATTATTTTAACCTCCATTTTAATTCTTAAGTTATAAAACAATGACTATTGTTTTTGTCACTTTAAACTTCAAAATGTGAGTCAGTTGATCTTGAATGCCTTATAAGTAAAATTAGTCTTTGGACTAGCTTTCAGAATACTGCTTAGTCAGTTGGCTTCTGTTTTAAAAGATTGATCTAAAAAATCCCTTGTGGAAAATATATGATTGATAAGGCATCTAATATTTTTTTTGTAGCATTTTACATTCCATTTTTAGGAAAAATATATCTTTCGTGTAAGGTTAATTAGTAGTACTTCTCATTTTTTTTTTACATTACTTTAGACTTTTGACAGGATTGAATTATTTGACTATAATAGGTAATGCTGATGGCTAGCCCTAGTATGGAGGATTTGTATCATAAGTCATGTGCTCTTGCTGAAGACCCACAAGAACTTCGTGATGGATTTCAGCATCCTGCTAGACTTGTTAAGGTAAAATGAAATACTTACGTTTGATTTTAGCTGTATATTTATCTTAGTTCTTGATATGTTTGTACAAAATTGAAAACAAGCACATTTTAAATCTTGTTAGCTAGTTGAATAATATTAAATCTATTTTCATATAGCTACAGATAATTTTCTGGTTTTAGAATGTGGCTGGCTGTATATTGTCTTTCTAATTCACCTCTGGATTTGATGCTTTATACTTGTGGCCTAGTAAAATCTCTTAGATGCTCTTAAAGTTTGTATTTAAAACTTTATTATTATTATTATTATTATTATTATTTATTTGCCTTGGTATTTGCCTGGTAAAGTTTGTATTTAAACATAGCTTGTTTCTTTAAAAGAACTCTTATCTGATGAAATATTTAGAGGATGAGTGATGATGTGTAAATCCTATTCCATTGCTGAAATGCAGTGTGGAAACATGATGAACTGAACTCTTCCTTGACTGACCAGAGGTAGTAAAAATGATATTGGAAAGGTCTGTACCTTTCCTTTCTGAGTGTCTATTTATAATTTGATTGCCTGTGCTATATAGTCTTTGTTCTGAATTAGTTTCTAGTGGGCATGAAAGGCAAGGATGAAGCCATGGCCATTGGAGGCCACTGGTCTCCTTCGTTGGATGGACCAAACCCAGAAAAAGACCCTTCTGTGTTGATTAAGACTGCCATTCGTTGTTGTAAGGCTCTGACAGGCATTGATCTAAGTGTGTGCACACAATGGTAAGTACCAATTCATTTTTTGTTTGATTAGGAATGTTTTTCAAATAGTTTATGTAGCTGCTCTTGCCAATCAGCCTTTCCCCTTCCCTTATTTTATCAACACTGGTCATGCAGGTAATCGAAAAGGAAAATTCCCATTGTAGTAAAAGTTTACTTGGTGCCAAAAATGTTTTTGGGGAAGGAGCATTAAAAACTAATCAAAATATACAGAAAATTTGAATGTTTTGTTATGCTGTACTTTGGAAATTGGATGAATGTTGAAAAATACTTTTTATTTCATGTATAGCTGGAGAAGATCGTCCAGAGAGAACTTCATTTCGTTATAATTCCTTTGTTGTAAAGTGATGTAGTTGCTGATTATTTTTGTTCAGCCATATTTTCTCTTGAGGCTTATTTGTCTTGTGTATTTTAGTGTATTTCTTACAATTTAATTGAGAATATTCTTTTTTTAGCACATGAAATCTGAACAGCTTTCCAGCTTCTTCAGGTATTCTCTAACATATGGGTAGCTCTATGATCAAACCAAGAAATTCTTTGTGGAAATGTATTCTTTTAACCAATAAACTGTTATACAAATGTACCAAAAGAGGAACTATGGCTTCTATAATTTTTTTTTCTTTAGACCAACCTCAAGTTCTTGCAGCAAAATTTCTTTACTTGATGTGCTACAAGTGAACTAGGGTCTTTAAAATGTATTGTAGAATTTTTTTTCCAACATGCTTCTTCCCTTGCAACAGGTACCGTTTTGCAGAGATTCGCTACCATCGCCCTGAGGAGACCCACAAGGGGCGTACAGTTCCAGCTCATGTGGAGACAGTGGTTTTATTTTTCCCGGATGTTTGGCATTGCCTTCCCACCCGCTCAGAGTGGGAAACCCTCTCCCGAGGATACAAGCAGCAGCTGGTCGAGAAGCTTCAGGGTGAACGCAAGAAGGCTGATGGAGAACAGGCACTGAACGCTAATCCCTTTTTCTATTTCCGCTTCTCACAGGCACAGGAACACAGGCACAAATGCACACCACACACTACATAACAGACACACATGGAGGAACATAACTGGTAACAGCGACTGGTAATCCAGCTTTCAGCAGTATAGGTGTATTTTCTTTTCTCATAAAAATCTGTCTGTTATGCTAACTTAAATTTAAAAGTGCTGAGACCTCAAAGAAAAAGTTGTGCTTATATTGCACAGAATTTTGTTTTTATCATAGGTCTATTTGCTGGAATCTGGGACCAGTTGTTGAGCAAGATTCAGTATTAAGCCATTTTAAACATTTTGCCATTTTCTCAAATTTTAAAAAATTTTCTCTTTCACGGTCATCAGTTCTAGTCATGGATATTTGAAATTGGACAACCACAAGTCTGAGAGATTTGAGATTTCAGGCTATGTGGCAACGTCTTGGGTACATTTCAAAGGTCTGACTAAATCAGTCTTTGGGTGGCTTGAAAATTGGGGCAAGATCACACACTGTGTGGTTGGTGGAGACCGGCAGTGTCTGTGTATCCCTGATCTCCTCTGTGTTGTAATTTATCACCTTTTGTGTTTCACAGATCTGGCTTTGATTGGCTGATGTCTTTGTGATCAGTTAAAAGTGGTAGAATGTATGTATGTGGACTTGCCTAAATAATAACTTTAGGAGAAGACAATCTGAAACATTGTGACCTTGCACAGATCAGCAACAGACTTTTAAAGAATAAATGACTTACATTTGAAGGTTTCAGAATAGTAATTTTGTTCTCAACTTTGTATGTTAGGATGAAGAAGAGAAGGATGATGGTGAAGTGAAAGAAATTTCCACTCCTACCCATTGGTCCAAACTTGATCCAAAAGCAATGAAGGTAATGGAAAATGTATGCATATTGTATTCACATACAACAGCAATAAGTAGAGTATTTTAAAAATTTAAATTTCAGAACAGAAATCAGTAAATTTGTTGAAACTGAGAAAATTGTTTTAAGTAGGACATTTTCAACCTGGGTGTGGTGGCTCATATCCATTATAAGGAATAGAGAGCAACAGAGGGAGGATTGCCTTGCATTTTAGAGGAGTTGAGTTCTAGGAGAGCCTAGGCTATGAAGTGAGATCCTATTTTTAGTGGAGGTAGGGGTGGGGCATGGTGGCACACATACCTTCAAACCTCGCTGACTCAAGCAGATAATCTGAGTTTGAGATATGTAGAGTTGCTTCTAAGACAGACAGGACCTCACTGTGAAACCTTGAATCAAAATAAAAAATAAATAAATAAATAATATGAAAGAGTGTGGGCATTCAAAGTGAAGTGGTCTGATTTTCAAAAACTATGATGTATTGTGCTTGTAATATACATATAAATCAAAGAGGCTTTATGTATAGTTCAGATATGTAGTGTCTCCCAATGTTCCAGTATAATTATGTGATAGTACTGTTTTCTGGTTTGGGAGGTGACCAGGATTGCAGGATTTATATCTCTAAATAACCTAAATTTAAAGAGAATAGGAGAGGAGAAAGTTAAATCTGGCTGGGTAGTGATTGTGCATACCTTTGATCCCAGCACTTGGAAGCAGAAGCAGGCAGATCTCTGTAACAGTCCTCACTGTCTGGAACTCACTTTGTAGACCAAGTTGGCCTCAAACTCACAGAGACCTCGTCTGCCTTAGTCTCTTGTGTGCTGAGATTAATGACTTGAGCCACTACACCCAGTGGTAAATCAGATTTTTGTCCTAAATTTCAAAGTAAAATGTAGGTAAGTGTACCACCAAACTAGGAAAGAAAATAACTTAAAAAAAGTTTTGATGTTACATAGCTATACTAGTGTTTTTGTGCAGTAGATCTGGACTAAATTATCTCTGGGCCTTTAATTTGATCAGATCAGAGACTGATCATTATTTGTGTATTTGTGTAGCAGCTGTATTTTTGAGACAGGGTCTCCTCATGGTCTGGAACTTGCTGTGTAGGCCAGGCTAGCCTCAAACCCAAAGAAATACCTTTGCCTTCTGAGTGTTGGCAAGTATATGTCAGGACACTTGGCCTCATTGCTTGCATTTAAAGTTACATGATTTGTTGTTTTTAACATTTGGGGAGGTGGCATTCGCTTGCCACAACATGTGTAGTGGTCAGAGGACAACTGTGGGAGCTGCTTCTCTTGCAACCTGATGAGTTTATGGGATCAAACTTGGATTATCAGGCTCTTTGTAAATCACTTTACCCATTAAACTGTCTTGCCAGGCCATTTAGTAAAAATTGTTTTTCTATTTTTAGCATTGGGTTCTCTGTAATCTAGAGTGTTTTCAAACTTGCTCTGTGACTGAGGATGGTCTTGAACATCTGCTCCTACTGCCTCTACTTCCCAAATGCTGTAGTTACATAGATGTACCCAACAACTTGTGTATGTCTGTACCAGGCCTGTATGTATATGCAACATATGCATGCCTGGTACCAGTAGAGGCCAGAGGAGGGTTATTAGAACTACAGGTGGCTGTGAGTTGCCATATGGCAACTGAACCCGGGTCCTCTACAAGAATAGTAAGCTCTAATCAAGTCAGACAGATGAGGTCTTAACTATGGTGCTATGGCTGTATTAAATTTATTGGGCTCTAATGGTCCTATTTCAGCCATATGTATATTTGGGTTTACAGGCATATACATCATCATATTTAACTAAGTGAATCTTTGATTTTGTATCCCTGGCTGTCCTCAGACTCAGAGTTCTGCCTACCTATGCCTCCAGAGTGCTAAAATTAATGATGCATACCATTGCACCTTACTTGAATCTATAAAAATCTTTATTTTAAAACATGTCAGGTAGTGGTGGTTCATGGTTTTAATGCCAGCAATTGAGAGGCAGAGGCAGGTGGATCTTTTGAGAGGCCAGTATGGTCTACAGAATGAATTCCAGGCCACCCAGGACTATACTGAGAAACCCTGACTTGAAAAACAAAAACAAAACAAATATATAACCAAGCATAGGAATATTTGCATTCCCAGCACTTAGGCTGAGTCTGGAGAATCATGAGTTTGAAGCCAACCTAGTGTATATAGCTAGACACTGTCTCAAAAAAAACAAAATAAAACCCAACTTGTATTTTTCTTGATTATTAATGAATACCCTTTTTTTCAATTACACATAAAAAAATTTACTCATGCCTATCCAGTATCTAACAAAGTTCATAGGTAGGGACCAATGGAACACCTACCTCAGTGGATAAAAGCTTTTATCATTAAAACTGATGATTTGAATTTGATTCCCAGAACCTACCTGATGGAAGGAGTCAGCTCTCACCAGTTGTCCTCTGACTATTACTCATACAAGATAGAACACCCCTCTCCTAAATAAATGTAATATAAAATGATTTTTAATTTGTTTCCTTCTAGTTTCTTTCTTACTGGGTGCAAGGTTTTTTATATTTCTGTTGGTGGTATAGTGGTGAGCATAGCTGCCTTCCAAGGTTTTTGATGATTGCTTAGTTGTAATGTGTTACATGTAAAAATACATCATCCTTCTTCAATTAGCATTAGTTTTCCCAATGTAATTTTTATTTGATTTTGTTTTTCAAGACAAGGTTTCTCTATGTAACAGCCCTGGCTGTCCTGGAATTTGCTCTGTAGACCATGCTGGCTTAGAAATCAGAGATCCACCTCTATTTGCCTCGAAAGTGCTGGCTCTAAAGGCATATGCCACCATGCCCAGCCCCATTGTAATTATTTGTAAACAACACATTCTATTCAGTGCAGATTCTGTTTTGTTTTGGTGTTTTCACCTGCATGTATGTTTATGTGAGTTTTTGGAGTTACAGACAGTTGTTAGCTGCCATGTGGGTCCTGGGAATTTAACTTACATCCTCTGAAAGAGCTGTCAGTGCTCGTAACTGCTGAGCCATCTCTCTACCCTAAAATACTTATTCTTGCCAGGGAGTGGTGTTGCATGCCTTTAATTCCAGCACTCAGAGGGGCGGAGGCAAGAGAGTCACTTCTAGCCTGGTCTACAGAGTGAGTTTCAGGACAGCCAGAACTGTTACACAGAAAAATTCTATCTCGAAAAACAAAATAATTTATTCTTTATTGAACATTAAGGTATTTAACTTTTTTAAGCTAGGCAGTGGTGGCACCTACTTTTAATCCTAGCACTCTGTAAGCAGATCTATGAGTTTGATACCAGCCTGGTCTGTATAGCAAGCATTACAGACTTTGTGTCAAAAAACAAAAAACAAACTTGCTTATTTTGTGGAGACACTTGTTCACAATATTGCTGAGATTGGCCACATACTAGAATTCTTAGCATGTGCTGCCTTACCTGGCTTAAGATATTTTCAAGCATCTTTAAACTTGTTTGGGGGGTTCAAGAGATGGCTAACTACTTAAAGAGTGGATATTGCCTTTTTAGAGGACTAGATTTCAGTTCCCAGCACTCACAACTACTTGTAACTTCAGTTCCCGGTTGATCTTTTGCCTATGAGCACAAGCACTTATGTACACAGACATATACACATACCATAATTAAAAATAAAATAAAGCTGCCTTTAATCCCAGCACTCTGGAAGCAAAGGAAGGTGGATCTCTGTGAGTTTGAGGCCAGCCTGGTCTACAGCTCAATTTCCAGGACAGCCAGGGCTACACACAGAAACTGTGCTTAGAAAACCAAAAATAAATAAATAAAATGAAATCTTTAATAAAGCAAAACATATTTTAGAGCTGGGTTTGGTGATATGTGTCTGTTACCTCAGTACTTGGGAAGTGAAAACAGGAAGATCTGAAATACAAGGCCTGCCTGTGCTACAAATCAATTTTGATCTGCCTAGGGTACCTGAAAGTGTAAGTAAAACAAAAGGGTCAGGGTGATGGCTCAGTGGCTACAAATGCTGCCATGCAAGTCTTCACAAGTAGAGGTTGATTCTAGGAATTCAAATAAGACAGCTATGGTGCACCTAGGAAGACAGCAAGAATGATAGACTCTGCCTCTACATGATGAAAGGCAGGAACTGACTGCTGGAGGTTGTTATCTGACCATTATCACAAGTGCACATGTTTAAATGATTTTCCAAAAATAGTCTTATAATTTTAAATTTTCAAAAAAGCACTGTATGGTCAGTGTCTCTTTTATTAATTTTGGCTTTTTAAACAGTGTCTCACTGTATGTAGTCCTTCCTATGTAGACCACACTAGTCTTGAATTTGCCCTTTTAAGAATCAGACAAAAGATAATTTGTTTTTTTATATCATACTTTTTTTCTTCTGTGTTTTTATGCTCCATATATTTAGGTAAATGATCTCCGAAAAGAATTAGAAAGTCGAGCTCTTAGTTCCAAAGGACTAAAATCCCAGTTAATAGCTCGCTTGACAAAACAGCTTAAAGTAGAAGAACAAAAAGAAGAGCAGAAGGAATTAGAGAAGTCTGAAAAGGAAGAGGAAGATGAGGATGATAGGAAGTCTGAGGATGATAAAGAGGTATGTAGTCCATATTTGCATACTGTAATGTGATTAATACTGTGTAGAGGACCTCTTGGAACATGTACAAGTTGTGTATGTATGTAGTTTTGAGTTATAATTTTTTTTTTTTTTTTTTTTTTTTTTTTTTTTTAAAAAAACTTTATTTATTTATTAATTTGCCTTGGTGTTTGCCTGGAACTGGAACTACAGGCAGTTGTTAGCTGCCATGTGGGTGCTGGGAATCGAACCCGGGTCCTCTGGAAGAGCAGACGATGCTCTTAACCGCTGAGCCATCTCTCCAGCCCCGAGTTATAATTTAAATACAGTAAAATACAAAACTTTTTTTTAAGGCTGTCGTGCTTTGCAAGGTCAGGCTGTTCTAAACTCATGAGGCTGAAGATCTTAAAATTGAGACCAACCTGGGATATGGTGATACCTTTCCTTATTAAAGGAGGGTGGGCTGGCTGGATGTTGCTGTAATTTAAAGCTCTTGCTGTGCTTGCAGAGGAGCTGGGTTCAGTTCCCAGCACCAACATGATGGTTCACAATCATCCCAACATTACTTCCAGAGAATCCTGCTGTATCCTCTATTGCTCCAGTCTGGCATAGTTGTGGCAATGGAATGAAGAAAAGACAGACACACATAGAAATGAAGCTGCAGTCACACGGGGTTTTCTGAACAGTATCACTGCAACAGAGAAATTTATCATGCTTATTAAGTACAGTATAGGGGAGAGTGTGACTATTCTGGTATGAGATCTCTGTAGGTGAGCAGTCTCAGGCTCCAAACACTTAGGTGTTAACCTGAGTTGCTGGTCTTTGCACATCCTGATTCATAAACACTTATATACAGAATCCAGGGAAAACCTTGCTACCACTCTTAAGCATGGCCCATATGAGTAACAGCTTACTCAATTCACTATGGGCCAGTTGGTCTCTGAGTCCTTGGCAAGGCTTGCTCATGTCAAAATACACATTAAATCAACCCTTCTGGGATCTGGAACCCTCTTTTGATCTCACAGGGCATTAAATAGACATGTAGTTAACATAGGAACAGGACATAAATGTACCCATAAAGTGAAAAGAAGAAAAGAGAATATAGAGCACAAAAAGTTATAAAGAATCTTGTCAGAATTTTTGTTAAAAACTCATGTAGTTAATGAAATTATGAAGAAATGTAGATGCTGTATTAGCATAGAGAAGTTTAGTGGGACATGACAGCCAAACAATCTTGTTTTCTTTTTGATTGAGTGTCCCTAAATAGTTCAGACTGGCCTAGAACTCACTGTGAAGTCTTACTGGCCAAGATTCTGTGATTTTTGACTTTCCTTCTTGAGAACTGGGGTTTATAGACATGTGCCTGGCTGAGAAATGTCCTAAGTGTTAGAAGCTTGGAATTTAGCTCTATGGAAAGGTCTGATGTACATAAAATGCTCTAATTTAGATCTCTGGGGAAAGAAGAAAGAGTTCTGGGGGTAGTTGGGAAAATGTACAATAACATTAGATAATATTGAAGGTGAGGTAAGATAGTTCATTCAGTGAAACAAGGATCTGAGTTTGGATCCTTACTGCCCCTCTAAAAGCCAGGCCTGGTAGTATGCATGTGCCTCTAACAGTAGAACTACCATGCGTAGTGCATCCAGGAGGCTCTCCTAATCACTAGCCAGCCAGGCTAGCCAATTGGAGAACTCTGGAGGTTCAGGGAGGGACTCTGTCTCCAAAACTATGCTGAAGAGCAATAGAGGAAAACAACTCAGTATTGACCTTATTAGCCTCCTCCTGAATCTGTATGCACATGCACATTGACCACACATACAGGCACTGCTGAAACTGGGTCCTTTTCTTTCTTTTATTTTTAAATGATGTTGTTTGTGATTGTATAGTACTACATGACCTAGGACTCTTGAAGTTTACTGCATGTGACTAAAAACAGTATCTAACAGACAAGTGTTGAGGGATAAAGACTTTTCTCCATTTCCATTGAATTTTGTTTGCAGGTCAGCTTCTCAGTCCCATTGGGATTAGTTAGTTACAGACAGGTCAGGAAAAGGAGGAATAAAATTCATGTAATTTTCTAGTCATAGTTGTTGTGGGTATCTTCAGCCTTAAGCCTAGGAGAGGCAGACTAGGCAAGTGTAGGTCAAATTAACTTTGTATTCTTCTTTTCGGCTTAACCTCTCTGAAATGATCAACATATCTTTATATAGAGCTGAGTGGAATCTTACCCAAATATAACGGGCAGCAGAGAGCACAGACATAATGATGACATTGATGCCAAACTTTCCTGTTCCATCCAAAAAAACTAGACAAAGAGTTAGTATTAAAGTAGCCTTGAAGTCTTTTTTTCTTTTCTTTAAGGTTTATTTATTTTATTTATATTTGCATGAATATTTTTGCAGCACTTATGTGTGTGTACCATATGCTTGGTGCCCACAAAGGTCGGAAAAGGACACTGGATCTCCTGGAACTGAAGTTCTAGATGGTTGTGAGCCCTCATGTGACTTGGTTCTCTTCAAGAACAACAAACACTCTTAACCACTGAGCCATTTCTCCAGTCCAAAGTCTTTATTATTATTATTATTATTATTATTATTATTATTATTATTATTATTTATTAGCATGTCTATGTAAGTCAAGAAAATTGTACAACTTGGTTCTCTTTCACCTTGGGTCAAGGGGTGAGCCTCTTACTTGGGTGTTTAGGTTTCAATAGCAAGCACTATTTCCCATGCTCCTCTCACTGGCCATGACTTTTTAAAAGGAACATAGATGGAGCCAGGCATGGCAGTGGTACCCACCTTTAATCCCAGCATTCAGAAGGCAGAAGCAGGTGATCTCTATGGTTCCAAGGCCAACCTAACTCTACCTAGTAAGTTCTGAAACAGTGAGAGCTATATAGTGAGACCCTATCTCAAACAAACAAAATAATTTATTTGTATTTATTTATTTTGTGTGATACTGAACATCCCACTGGACTTGCCCAGCGGTCAGAGAATAATTGCTAGAGTTAGTTTTCTTCTACCCTGTGGGTCTGAGGCATCAGATCTAGGTCATCAGCGTTGGCAGCAAGGTCCTTTACTCAATGATCTTCTTTCCCAACCCCCTCATTTTAATTGACTTTTTCAAAGACGGTATTATTGATGTGATTGGCCAGCCTGGAAGTCTCTATGTAAATCAGGCTGTTCTTATGATCTTCCTTCTATCTCTCTGATTCTTCACATGCTGTGATCACAAGCATGTGTTAGCATAGTTGCTTGATAGTTTTTTGTTCAGTTTTTGAGATAGCATTTCTCTGTTGCCCCTGGCTGACCTAGGAGTAACTCTGAATGTAGACCAGGGTAGTCTCAAGGTCAGAAATTCACTTGCCTCTGCCTCCTGGGTTAAAGGTGTGTGTATATCACCATGCCCACCAGCTTTTTTTTTTTTTATTTTAATAACTCAGATAAAAGCAATTAAACCTAGAGGATTTGTTAGGTCCTTCCTCAATAATACTACGTGAGAGATAATGGTTATGAAGGGACCCGGAATCTGCTCTGGCAGACTGTTTGCTTTGTCTGATGATCCTGGGAACTTCTTGAGGACATTTCTTAAGTGATCTTTTCCTTGTGACAGCAAGAAACTTACTTTGTTCCTTGGTAGTTTGTGGGGCTTCTGGTTTCTTGTTTTATTTGATGAGTTATAAATATCTTTTGGATGATGGTACTGTTCCAAGAGCTGGCCAGGGCTTGTGTCCTTTCAGCTTATGTTACTACTTTATAGCAGGACAGGGTATGTACTCTTTGTACCTTAGCCCAGGACAGACTGTTTTCCCCAGGAGGGCTTGATATTGATATTCTTTAGTGAAGTTATCTTTAGAAGCTAGATATGTTCATTGATGCATGCTGCTAAGCTTGACAACAGCAGTTCAATCTCCAGGACTCAAGGTGGAAGGAGACTCCTGCCTGTCCCCTGACCTCCACGTGTGTGCTCCTGTCCCTTTAAATAAGCCAATGTGAGCAAGGAAATTTAAGAAAGAGAATCAAGAGCCATAAAAGGGTCTATCTCCATTTATAACCATTTTGGCAAAGATTATCACTATAGTAAGTCAGAAGATTTTCTCCCCCCTCAAACAAGAACTCACCCCGTAGCGGAAGTTAGCCTAATAATCACTCACTGTGTATCTAGGTCATCCTTCTATCTTTACCACCCAGTGTGGGGATTACGAACCACCACACCCAGCTCCTTCATTTTATTTTTAACTTAGAGTACATTTTGATACACATGCACTTTTTACATGGAATCTTCACCATGATTTAAAATTTCAAATGTATAGGAAGAAGAAAGAAAACGACAAGAGGAAATGGAACGCCAACGTCAAGAAAGAAGATACATTTTGCCAGATGAGCCAGCCATAATTGTGCATCCTAACTGGGCTGCAAAAAGTGGCAAATTTGATTGCAGCATCATGTCTTTGAGTGTCCTTTTGGATTACAGATTGGAAGATAACAAAGAGCATTCATTTGAGGTAATACTTAAATTTCAGTTAGGTTCCAAATAATACTCATAGTTGTGGTTTTGTTTGTTTGCTTATGTAAGATGATGTCTCATATAACCTAGTCTGGACTAAAACTTGCTATGTGGCTTAGGCTGGATTTGAGGAACTTCTGATCCTTCTTTTCTCCACCGGTATGCAGCACTAAACCTAGCTCTAGTTTTTTTGGTCAGGCTCTCATATGATTAAGGATGAGGGTGAACTGATTTTTCTTTCTGCCTTGCTTTCCAAATGCTGAGTTTACAGGAACATAGTACCATGCTCAACAATATATTTATATAATTAAAACATCTTTTACACAGAGCATGATGGTATGAGCTTGGAATGCCAGCATTCATTAGTCTGAAGCATGAAGAACATGAGTTCAAAGCCAGCCTGGATACCATAGAAAGATCTTGCACACCTTTAATCAAAGCATTTGGGAGGCAGAGGTAGACCAATCTCTGTGAGTTCAAGGCCAGCCTGGTCTACAGAATGAGTTACAGGATAGCAAAGACTCCGTAGAGAAACCTTGTCTAGGGGGGGAAAAATGTTATTCTTTTGAGGATATTTATTTATTTATATACAGGGTCTTACTGTATGTCAGTAGTTGGCCTGGGACTCATAAATAGACCAGCGTGGCCTGGAAGTCATAGAGTTTTGCCTACTTCTCCTTCCAAAGGGCTGTGTACCCCCATAGCTAGTTCCTTTGAGGGTTTTCATTGTCTTTACATTATTCATATCCATTTCTATAGCACTTGATATCTTTATCTCTCAAAATATTTACATCTCTCTTATATGTATAGATAATAAGTGTGGCAAGATAGCTGGATAAGTGACTAGCTGCTGGATTTATTCAGTTATTTTATTGAATTTGTCTTTTTATAGGTTTCATTGTTTGCAGAACTTTTCAATGAAATGCTTCAAAGAGATTTTGGAGTCAGAATATACAAATCATTACTCTCTCTTCCTGAAAAAGAGGACAAAAAAGAAAAGGAGAAGAAAAGCAAAAAGGATGAGAGAAAAGATAAAAAAGAAGAAAGAGATGATGATACTGATGAGCCAAAACCAAAACGGAGAAAATCAGGCGATGATAAAGACAAAAAAGAAGACAGAGATGAGAGGAAGGTCTGTAATTTCCAGGATAGACAACAAAACTTAGAAATGTTTAGTTCCAACTGCTAGATAGTAACAGAGTCTAGCCTGAGCCACATAGCAAAGCCTAATTATCTATAGCTAATTTTCTGCTTCTTCCTTCTCTTCCTTTTTTTTTTTTTTTTCTTCATCTTATTTAATGTGTATGTTTTACCTGTGCATGGTGACCTTGGAAGTTAGAAGAGAGTGTTGTTCCCTGAGAGTGAAGTTATGGTTACAGGTGGCTGTGAGCTACCATGTGGGTGCTGGGAGGGTTCCCTGGAAGAGCATTCATTGCTCTGTATATCTGAGCCTACTCTGTAGCCCTTCTTTTCTGTTTCTCTCTGTCCTTTTGTCTTTCTTGCTGTGAGCTGGGACCTCTTCATTCTCCTGCCTTCACCTTCCAAGTGCCATCCTTGAATAGGTTATTAATGTTCCAAGAAATCTATGCTTGTTACAAATACATTCATTTAATGGACTTATGTTTGCTTGTCTGTCTTGTCATAATATTGCTTAATTTTAAGGCATCTTGAATTACAGAAAGAAGAAAAAAGAAAAGAAGATTCTAAAGATGATGATGAAACTGAAGAAGATAATAATCAAGATGAATATGACCCAATGGAGGCAGAAGAGGCGGAGGATGAAGAAGATGGTATGCAGTCAATGACCTCAGTACTGTAGGATGGACTAAGGACTTCTGTTTTTCTAGTTTTAGGAAGGTTTCTTGTTTTTGTAAGGTAGTCTTATTGTGTAACTGATACTGGCCTGTGTAGCTCACATTGGCTTTGGGTGACACTCTTTGCCTCACTGAAAGCTGTGACTACAGCCTCATCCTGCCACATCTGCTGTTCTATTTTAAGTAATAATTGAACACTTAATGGTATTTACCGTTTTCTGTTTCATCTGTTTGTGACATTGCAGTTACTTTTAGGACATTTACTATGACTCCTATGGAAGTCAAGAGAGCTTTTATGAGTCAGTTCTCTTACCAAGACTCCAGTTTTTTCAAGGCCCCAGGCAAACCCCAGGTTGGCTTATTCAAAAGTGCTTAGGAGCACATATCTTAAGGCACTAGTTATCACCAGTTTATACTGGCTGAGTCCTGGCTGGTCTCTAGGCCCTTAGAAGCCTCTACGTCTTCCTCCACATCTGTTTATTGGTACTTAAAATATTTTTTAGCTTATTTTATGTGTGTGAGTGTTTTGGCTGCATGTGTTTCTGAACCTTATTGGTTCCTCTGGTGCCTCTGGAAGTCAGAAGACGGCATTGGATGTTCTGTACCTGGATTTACAGATGGTTGTGAACCACTATGTGTATGGTGGGAATTGAACCTGAGTCCTCCGCAAAAGCAACAGTGATTTTTAAAAATGTTGGCCTTGGGGCTGGAAAGATGGCTCAGCAGTTAGGAACACTAAGTGTTCTTCCATAAGTCCTAGGTTTGGTTCCCAGCAACCACATGGTGACTCAGGGCCATCTGTGGTGTGATCTGGTGCCCTCTTCTGGCTTGCAGGGACACACGTAGACAAAATACTGTATATATAATAAGTCTTAAAAAAGAAAAAAATGGCCTTTTCTAGCACTGAGGAGGCTGAAGCAGTCTACAGAACAAGTTTCAGGACTGACTCCAAATGTACACAGAGAAACCCCATCTCAAAAAAACACACTAACAACAAAATGCTGGCCCATTTCTTCAGCCCCAGAAATGATAGATTTAACAAATGAAACTTTGTACTTGGGGCATGGACAGATGGCTCAGAGGTTAAGAGCACTGGCTGCTCTTCTAGAGGTCCTGAGTTCAATTTCCATCAACCACATGTTGGCTCACAACCATCTAGAATGAGATCTTGTACCCTCTTTTGGTGTACAGGCAAAACACTGTATACATAATAAATAAATCTCGAAGGAAAAAAATTATACTCTGTTTGAAGTGGTAATTAGTATTATTAGTAATTTCAAGGGTAATAAACAAGGTATGTTTTAATTCATTAAGTTGATCAAAATTGTTCAGAACATGTATAGAAGATGTTTAATTTCAGCTATTTGGGAGGATTAAAGCAGGGATATCATGAGTTCAAGGCCATTGCGGACAAGGTACTAAGAATCGGTAGTGTGCCAAGAAAGAGTAGGGTTAGGGTTAGGGTTAGGGCTTTAGTGTAATCCGAAGAAGCGGGTATGTGTGTGTGTAGGGGGGTGTGTTGGGGGTCAAAATTAAGTTGTTCTTATGTGTTACTGCGGATTCAACCTGAGGCCTTACGTTTGATAGGGAAAATACCACTGAGTTACATTCCCAACCAGAAAAGTAAGATTTTTATTTTAAAAGTATCAGTTTTTAAAAGATATATGTGCCTGTAATCTCAGCACTTTGAAGACTGACACAAGACAAACTATCTATATATTAAATTTTTATTTGTTAATTTTGTTTATTTGAGAAAGGGTCCCTTTACATAACTCGTGCGTGCGCGCTTGTAAATTAGCCTTGTGTACATGTTTGGGTGAAAGGACTACTTTTAGAAGCCAATTTCCCACATGGGTCCTGGGATTGAACTGTTTGGTTTTTCTTTTAAATATTTATTTTTGTTTTATGTGAATTGGTGTTTTGCCTGCATGTATAACTATGTAAGGGTGTCAGATCTTGGAATTACAGACAGTTGTTAGTTGCCGTGTGGATGCTGAGGATCGAACTCAGGTCCTCCGGAAGAATAGTCAGTGCTCTTAACTGCTGAGCCATCTCTCCAGCCCTGGTGGGATTGAACTCTTTGTTACACTTGGTGGCACGTACCTCTACCTACTGAACAGTCTCTCCAGCCTTCTCTTGTTTATTCTTTGTGAGCATGCTAATATGTAAGTGCATGGAGATGAGAGGACAGCCTTAGATCTCGGACTTTGCCTTTTTATCCGCTTTGTTTTATCTTGTTTTTTTATTTTTAATTTTTTTTTTGATTTATTTATTTATTATGCATACAGTTTTACAGAAGAGGGCGCCAGACCTCATCATAGATGGTTGTGAGCCACCATGTGGTTTTGCTGGGAATTGAACTCAGGACCTCTGGAAGAGCAGTCAGTGCTCTTAACCTCTGAGCCATCTCTCCAGCCCCTTGTTTTTTTATTTTTGAGGCAAGAGTTTCTCTGTAGTTTTGGAGCCTGGCCTTGAACTCTGCCTCCTGAGACAGTCTTTCTCTTTGCCAGTGCATACACTAGGCTAACTGGCCCAGGATCTTTTGGTGATTCTCCTATTCCCACCTCCACCTCACCAGAGTCACAATTATAGACTCAAGCTATCATGTCTGGCTTTGTATGGGTTTCAGGGATTCAAACTCAGGTTTTCATACTTTTTAAACAAATGAGCCTGTTCTCCACTCCCAAATTTTATGTATAATATTAATCATGTAGTAGTACACACCTTAGAGACTGAGAAAAAGTAAGAGTTAGTTAGAGGCTGGTTTGCATTATGTAATACCAACTGTTCCAGGAAACAAGGGGAATTCTGTTTCCAGGTATTTATAAATGGCTGAGGAGATGGCTCAGTTGCTGAAGCGAATGAATAAGCACAAAGACGGCATTGTAATAGCAGCCCTGGGTAGGGTGAGACAGGTGGGTACCTGGACCTCATTAGCAGCCTAGCCAAACTAGCTAGAAACACTGTCTCAGTGAGATGGAGAAGAGCCGAAGAAGGCACCTGACATCAGCCTCCAGCCTCCACATGCATAGGACACGTGTGCACATGCAGACTCTTCATATAGAAATCAGCGGGTTTGAGTCAATGAAACAATTTTTTTCCTCCAGTTTAAAAAAACAATGCATTTTGTGTGTGTAAGTATTTTGCTCACATGTGTGTCTGTCTTAATACATCTTGTAGCTGAGGTTATGGCAGTTGTGAACTGGCATCTGGGAATGTATAAGTTTCCTTTTTGTTTTGTTTTTGTTTTTTTTTTTTGAGACAGGGTTTTTTCTGTGTAGCTTTGGCTATCCTGGAACTCTTCTTTGTAGACTAGGCTGGCCTGTAACTCAGAGATAGATCCTTCTGGCCCTGTTTCTGAGTGCTGGGATTAAAGGTGTGCGCCAGCAAATTTTTTTTTCTTAACATTTCCTTACAACATGGAAATTATATATATATATATTTATATACCTGTTATTTTATCTTTTGGAAACTTCTGTACTGGAAGAGTAGTTTGGTTTTCTAGAATTGTTGAAAGGGTCTGAATAAGTTTTTCTTCTTTACATTTGTTCTACAGATAGGGAAGAGGAAGAAATGAGCAAACGAGATGACAAGAGAGATGTCAGCCGGTACTGCAAGGAGAGGCCCTCCAAAGATAAGGTGGGAGGGACTTCATCACTTTTTTCCCCCCTTAAGATAAAATATTTATTGAACAGCATATTCTTTAGGAAATAAAGATTTCCTTACCCTCCATTTACTGGTTTGGGGGTATTTGTGCTTGTCAGGGTTTTCTGTCATATTCATATATAAAATTCACTCATTTAGCTAAAACGAGGCAAAGATCTTTTTAAGGTTAGTGTCGTATATTGGCAGAGCCTTTGTTTCTTCTTTCTTCTTTCCATTGTAGTTAAACTGTACCATATCTTCTGTTTGTTTTAGGACAAAGAGAAGACTCAGATGGTCACAGTTAACAGGGATCTGCTGATGGCCTTTGTTTATTTTGATCAAAGCCATTGTGGTTACCTTCTTGAAAAGGATTTGGAAGAAATACTATATACTCTTGGACTTCATCTTTCTCGGGCTCAGGTAATCGATCTTGTGAATTTAAAGTAAGAGGAATTTTTATAATTTCTTTTTTCTTTGTGGTACTTAGGATAGAAGCTAGAACCTCAATCATGGCTAGTCAGGTGTTCATCCAGTAAGTAACACTCATAGCTCAGGAACATTTTATGGTGACCCTTCTAAAAGGTAAGACAGTAGAATAAATCCTTTTCATTTATCTAATATTGTAAATGTGATTCTTTGAAACACGAGTCTTGATTTGTAGCCTAGGCTGACTTCACCCTTGTAGCAATTCTGCGTCAGTTTATTAAGTATTTGTTTACAGGCTTAAGCCACCAGATTGGCCTTTTACCTTTCTTTTTAATCTAAACTTTTTAGAATATTAACTTTTTGTTGTTGTTTTGGGGGACAGGGTTTTTCTGTGTAATAGCCCTAGCTGTCTTGGAACTTGCTCTATAGATCTGGCTGGCCTCAAATTGACAGAAATCCAGCTGCCTCCCAAGTGCTGGGATTAAAGACATGTGTCACTATTGCCCAGCTAGAATATTAACTTTTTAAAAGAAACTATATCTTTGTGGCTGGAGAGATTGTTTAGTGGCTAAGGACACTGCTCTTTCAGAAGTCCTGAGTTCAGTCCCCAGCAACCATATGGTGGCTCACAACCATTTATAATGAGATCTGGTACCCTCTTGTGGCCAGCAGCAAACATACAGGCAGCCACTAAATACATAATAACTAAATCTTAAAAAAAAAAAAAAAAATCTTTGACGATAGTAGGATGTCTTAGTGGGTATGGCACTTATTGACAAACCCGACTCTAGAACCCGAGAGTCAGCTCCTGACTCTGTGTGCTTAGGCACTGTGCGCTCACACTCTCACAGTTTGTCATTTAAGGAAGTTATCAAAGGACAGTGGTGGCTCACACCTTTAATCCCAGCACTCAGGAAGCTGAGGCAGATGGCATTCTGTGAGTTCCAGGCCAGACTGGTCTGCAGAGGGAGTTTCTGGACAGTTAGGACTACACAGAAAAATCATGTCTTGAAAAACCAAAAAAGAAAAAGAAGTTATCTTTGGGGCTAGAAAGATGTCTTGGTGGTTAAGAGCCTGCACTGTTTTTACAGACAACCCACAGTTCTCAGCATCCAGGTCAGGTGGCTGACAATTGCCTATAACTCTAGTCCAGGGCATTCAGTTCACCTCTTATTTATGGCCTGTTCAGGTTCCCACACACGTGTGTGCACACTAACACACATACTAAAAAGAATGGTTTGCTTTTTTGTTTGTTCATGTTTTTGAGACAGTGTCTCTCTATATATCCCTAGCTGGTCTGAAACTCTCCTGCCTCTGCTGAGGGCTAGTCTTAAAGGCATGTGCTACAGCTGCCAAGCCTAACCCCAGTTTTAAAGTAGTTTTTACTTAGGAGTTCTCTCCCTCCATTCTTCCCTCTTTTCCTCCCATGAGACAGAAGGCTCTTTGCTCCATTGGAAAAAACAAGCTTATTCACTCATTCCTCTAGTTCTCTTCCTTGGGAATATTATAGAACCATTTCTAGAACTTTGTTAAAAAATAATTTTATTTATGTACAAATGCTCTGTCTGCATGTATGCCTGCATACCAGAAGAGGGTACCAGACGTTTACATATGGTCATGAGCCACCATGTGGTTGCTAGGAACTGAACTAAGGACCTCTGGAAGAGCAGCCAGTGGTCTTAATGGAGCCATCTCTCCAGCTCCCATTTCTTTCTTTCTTTTTTTTTTTTTTTTAAAGATTTATTTATTATGTATACAGTATACAGAAGAGCGCACCAGATGTCATCATAGATGGTTGTGAGCCACCATGTGGTTGCTGGGAATTGAACTCAAGACCTTCGGAAGAACAGTCAGTGCTCTTAACCTCTGAGCCATCTCTCCAGCCCCTCCAGCCCCATTTGTAGAACTTTTTATGTTGAATCCTGGGGACCCATGAAGTGGAAGCAGAGGGTTAATTCCTGCAAGATGCCTTCTGACTTCTAGATGAGCATCACAACATATGTACATGCATACACACATATAGAAAATAAACACTACCTTTTTAAAAAAAATAAATGATCGATTTATAGAGAAAATACTTAAAGAGTCTAAATATTCTACACTCAATAATAGTAGACAGCTGAGAAAATGATCACAGTTGGTATTAATTTTGAAAATCACAACACAGTTGTAGAATCAGGAAATATGTTCCAGGGCTGGAGAGATGATTCAGTGGTTAAAAACATTTATTGAATTATTGAGAACACCCATATTAGGTGGTGCACAACTGTTGGATCTCCACTCTAGGTGTTCTGATACCCTCTTCTGGACGCCTTGGACACCTGAAACACATGTAGCTGCACATACATGCAGACAAAGACACATTTTAAAAGAAATTTCCTACAGCCAGCATGTGTGTGTTGGCATACTTTTTTGTGGGGAGGGGAGGACAAGGTTTTTCTGTAGCTTTAGAACCTGTCCTGGAACCAGGCTTGCCTCCAACTCACAGAGATCTGCCTGGCTCTTCGCGTACCACCACTGCCCTGAGGTGGCATACACTTTTAACCCTATCACTGCTGAGACAAATCCAGGCAGGCAGGTATTAAAAGAAAAGGGAAAAAAAAGGTGTGCTTCAAGCTGGAGGCCTAACTCAGTTGCAGCCATTACTCACGTCTAAATGAGTTTCTAGCTCAGTGAAATAGAGTATTTTCATCTTATTCATTTGTTTACTTGCTTATTTAATAGGTAAAATAACTGTATTTTTATTTTACTCTTTATTTACTTGTGTATTAGGTAAAGAAGCTTCTCAATAAAGTAGTACTCCGAGAATCATGCTTTTATCGGAAATTAACAGACACCTCGAAGGATGAAGAGAGCCATGAAGAGTCAGAATCATTGCAGGAAGATATGTTAGGTTGTTATACATTAAGATTTGGTGCCTTCTTTTGTTTTGATTTGTTTTGCTTTTGCCTTAATTTTTTTTCAGATAAGTTTTGTCTGTATAGCTGGTGCTGGCCTTGAGCTTAGGGTTATTCCTGCCTTACCTTCCCTCATGCTGAAATTTATAGGCAAACACTAGATGCTGGCCAGATCTTGCTCTTTGTTTTTTGTAACTGTGTTATTCATAAGTTGCTAAAGAAAATGTTTTATGTTCTAGGAAACAGATTATTACTTCCAACACCAACAGTAAAACAGGAATCAAAAGAAGGAGAAGAGAATGTAGGACTTATTGTATACAATGGTGCGATGGTAGATGTTGGAAGCCTCTTACAAAAATTGGAAAAGAGCGAAAAAGTAAGAGCTGAGGTGGAACAGAAGCTCCAGTTACTAGAAGAAAAAACAGGTGAGAATATCACTTGTTAGATTTTTGAGACAACTGTGTAGCCTTCCAGGTATTGGAGTTACAGGTATGAGATACATAACCGACCTTTTTGATCTTATCTAACTTCTAGAATCATATGTTTTACCATTTTCTATTTTTTCTAAATAGCCATCAAAAATGGAACCTGAGCCAGGCACTCAGGAGACAGAGGCAGGTAGATTTCTGTGAGTGGAAGAAATAGTGTACATAACAAATTGCAGACCAGCCAGAACAGCAACACAGTGAGACTCTGTCTCAAACAAAACAAAAAAGAACCTGAAATTAGAAGTAACACTATTTAAAGCTGTTGATAGTTTGTTTCTTTTTTTGTTTCTCTCTTTTTTTTTTTTGAGACAAGGGGAGTCGAGAGTGGGCTTTCTTTTTCTACCATGTAGAGTCAAATGGTATGTTTTTTTAACAGATGAAGATGGAAAAACTATATTAAATTTGGAAAATTCTAACAAAAGCCTCTCTGGTGAACTTAGAGAGGTAAAAAAAGACCTTGGTCAATTACAAGAAAATTTGAAGATTTCAGAAAACATGAATTTGCAATTTGAAAACCAATTGACTAAAACCCTGAGAAACTTATCCACAGTTATGGATGATATTCACACTGTCCTTAAAAAGGTTAGATACTTTATCTTTTCTATATTTTCATGGTTTATTTAAGCTCTAAAATTGCTTACTGGCATCTTCAACATAATTTAATGTTAAAGTTTATTGTTGTTTTTTTTAGCTTTGAAACAAGTAGTTATAATATTCCCAGCATTCTAGCCTTCAAGAAACTATTCAATAATAATTCCAAAGTAACAATTTTCTTCTAAAACTTACATATGGTATACAAATGATTTATGTGTATATAATTACCAGGCCAAATATTTGGCTAGATTTGTAGTTACTAAGTGGCCAAGTCCTGAGTTGACTGTCCCCATACCACTAAAATTAAAGAAAAATTGAGCAGCTATGTATTGAAATTAATTTATTGATATTTACCAGTCAGTAATATAACTGGGTTTTATTTTATAGGATAGCATAAAGAACGAAGACAGAGATCAGAAATCCAAGGAGAACGGATCAAATGTATGACCAGATGCCCTCTGGTGATGAGGAGTGGTGTTCTATAATGTACTATATAAATCATGATACAGGAATGTCTGAAGGCAATGCATGTCTGATTTTAGTAGTATAAACATGTTAGTTCAAATGATGTATAAAGTTTTATGAATGTGAGTCTGCTTTTGAAAAATGCCTGTAATTTCTAGCATTCAAATTAAATACTGAGTGGAAGAATTTTGCATTGCAAAATCTTTTAGGATGAACTTTGTTATAGTTTTAACCCCAATAAAGTTCATCAGTTTAATTGACAGTAACATTTAATTACTAAATGTCTTTTATTGAGATATGTAGAGAATATGCTTTTATTTATAGAATTGTTAGTTTTATAGTTTATTTTCTGTTTTGGTATAAATCATAAAACAGCATGCTGCTTAATATTTGCAACTTTTTTGAACTAAATATTTTGTCTTTAAATGTGTTTGTTAAGAAGTTAATTCATTGACTGGGCCTGGTGGCACATTGCTGAAATCCCAAGATTTTGAGTTGCTAGGCCAGGCTAGACTACATAATGAGATCTAGTTTCAGAAACAATGCAATTTATTCAAAAGGCACTGTATCTAAAACCCACAACTAAGAAAGCGATAGAGAGCTAGCCTTGTGCTTAGAGTTTACATGAGATACTAGTCTTGATGGTACTATTAATACACTCAGTTGTTTTACGTGCTCTGAGTACTTTTGAGAGTTGGAAAAAAAGTAGTGGACATCAAATGTACAGTTTAGTAACAAACCAGTAGATTGTCAGTATGATTGATGCCTTAAGTTAAGTCATTAATTAAACATATTTTTTTAATTAATTTGTGTACTTCCTTCAGAATTTTGGTGGATGCTCAAGACTTAAAAAGACAGGAAATATGATTTGCCATACATCAGTGGTTTTTAGTGGGGTAAATTTTTCTTCAGAGCACATCTGATAATAGTGACAAGTTTTAAGGTGTTCCTTCTATTGGATGGATGATGTTGCCATCTAGCTGGTAGAGCTAAGAGTGTTACTGGTATTCTGTGTCTTACAGGACAGCCCCAACAAGGAGTTACTGAGGCCCATAGGCCTGTGGTGCTCAGTTTGAGAAACACTAAAAAGGAAGAGAGGGCTGGGTAATATTTTGTGTGTAATATTAACTAATAATGAAAGCAAGCTTATAGTCAGGTATGGGCACACACACACCTTTGATCCCAGCACTTGGGAGCCAGAGGCAGACAGATCTCTTGTGAGTTCGCAGCCAACCTGGTCTACATAGCAACTACCAGAACAGCCTGGCTATGCAGAGATGGGGCAGGTGACAGAATTAAATTTGTTTGAGGTAATTGCATTTTTATAGTTAAAAACTAAAAGAATGCCTACTGTCATAAAAATATATGTTTATATTTTGTTTAGCATTATTTTTGATAGAATAATGGTCTAATATTCACTATAGGTGCATATGATAATGTAAAGTACCATTGTCTAAGCTAAATAGAATTCACTCCACATGGCTCTTACAAGGGAATACCTTAAAGGACCCCAGATTCAAGCCAGTTTTTGAGTTAAATTGATGTTTCTTGTGTGTGTGGAGGGGGGAGCTTTGTGTTTATTTTATATTTTATGTGTATAGGTGATTTGCCTGTAAGTGTATCTCTGCAACACATAACATTCCCGGTGCTTACAAAGGCTTGAAGTGGGTGTTGTATCCTCTGGAATTGGAGTTTTAGATGGTTGTGAGCTGCCATGTGGTGCTGGAAATTGAACCTGCTCCTAGAAAAGCTGCCAACTGCTAAGCTATCTCTCTAGCACTCTCCAAAGACAGAGTTTCTCCATGTATCCTTGGTTGGCCTGAAACTTTCTATAGACCAGGCTGGTCTCGAACTTAGAGAAATTGGACTGACAAGCGTTTGGGTTAAAGGCATGAACCACCACTGCCTAGCCAAGGTTATTTTTAATCTATCCACAGTCACATTACTGAATGATACAGAATATAGAGTCCGTGTGTTTTGTTTTTTAGTTATTTTTGCTTTTTGATATGTTTGTTTTTGTTTTTAACTTTAACTTAATAAAATGTAACATTACCAGGAGATTGAGACTGTTTGGGGATTTTTGTTTTCAAGACAGGATTTTTTTCTGGATAACCCTGGCTCTCCTGGAACTTTGTAAATGAATCAGGCTGGCCTCAAACTCAGGGATCCTCCTGCCTCTGCTTCCCAAATGCTTTATAGGGTAAGGGGGTGAGGTAAGGTTTCTTTCTGTCCTGAAACTCACTTCTGTACCCCAGGCTGGACTGCACAACTCACAGAGATCCACCTGTCTCTGCCTTCCAAGTACTGGGACTAGAGGCATGAGCCACCACTGCCCAGCTTTTGAGACTGTATTTTTAAGATATTAGTTTTAAGTGAAAGTAACGATGAGAAGAGTTTATATAGTAAGTAAGATGTGTTCTTTGGAGAAGATGTTATAGACAGGATCTTATTCTAAGTGAGAATGGCCCATTCAGTATTTAGCCCATTTTGGTTCTGAACTCTGGGTAATTCTTATGCCATACTCTGGAAGTACCAGGATTACAATTGTATGTCATACTTTCAGTATTGGAATCATAGTGTTGGCAATGCATGAAACATTGGGTATCCCCAGTACTCCATAAATGGGGCATGAGGGTGGCACACGCAAATAACTCAGGAGGATCGGAATTGTGGGTCATATTGGGTTACATTGCAAGTTTAATAGTGAGCCAGTTTGGTCATGAATTGCCTCATCCGGAATGGTTTCAGGGACAGACAAGGAAGTGAAGAACAGACAGACACAAGTATAGAAAAGCTAGGATTAGGTGGTCTGAACTGTGAGGTTGAGAAGATGCAGTCTCAGCTCACTGTGCCTTTTATATATAGAAGCACAAGGAGACACTAGCTAATCTCAGTTGGAGCACTCTGTGTAGGCGCAGTCTTGAGGCTGTTGATATCCAGTGGCAAGAAAGCTAGAGGCAGGCAGATCCCTGAGATCTACAGCCTGGTCTAGAGTGACCAGAGCTGGATAGCCAGAGCTGCATAGAGAAACTCTGTCTTGAAATAAGTAAAAAGGAAGAAAGAAAGCAAGTTCTGGTGGACATTGTCTGCAAACACTGTTAATATCTGCCTACTCCTATGGATCTGAGGCTTTGGCATGTCAGACGATATGCTTTGACTCAGGAGGTCACAGTCACTGCTGCATGTATGCCTGTAGTGCTAATATATGGTAGGTTGTGGCTGCAGGATCAGGAGGACTTCAAGGTTGTTGAAGCCATCTTGGGTTACAGGAGATCCTGCCTCAAAACAACCTGGCTGGGTAGTGATGGTGCACACCTTTAATCCCAGCACTCCCAAGGCAGAGGCAGGCAGATCTCTGTGAGTTCACTGCCAGCCTGGTCTACAAAGAGTTCCAGGACATCCAGGGCTATTACAATAGAGAAATCCTGTCTTAAAAACAAAACAATCCAACAGTGACACAAAAAACACAAGTGTGGTTGCTTCTAGTTATAACCCCATCACCTAAGAGGTGGAAGCCAAAGATGAGGAATTTAGGGCAACTCTGGGCAAATAAGACCCTGTTTGAAAAACAAGACTATCCCCAGGACACTAATTTTGTTAGTGTGTATGTGTATCTATATTATGGTATGGGATACACTTTGACGTGAAGGAAGTGAAGATGCCTGTTGCTCGGCCTGACCTATAAACTCATGACTTGACACATGCAGCTAACTATATAGAGAGACCTTGTTCAGGGGGAAAGAAGTACTGGAGGACTGGAGAAATGGCTAAGTGGTTAGGAGCACTGGCTAGTCTTCAGTTCCCAGTATCTGTAACCCCAGCTCTATTCTCAGTTCAGTGCCCTTCTCTGGCTTCCTTAGGCACTGCAGGCACAGAGTGCAGAAGACCTTCTTGCAAGTAAAATGCCCAGACATAAATAAATACAAAATCTCACAAAGGACGGGTTTGTTTGAGAGAGGTTCAGCAGCTATTCTTACAGATAACCTGAGTTCAGTTCCCAGGACTCACATAGTGGCTTACAATCATCTGTGGGGATCTGATGCCTTCTTCTGGCCTGCACAGGCACCCGGAATGCATGCAGTGCACATACATACATGCAAGCAAAACACAAAAATGAAGCATTTTTTTTAATTAAAAGGTATCTTTTATTGTAATAAAACACTATGATCAGGGTTACTCAAAGGAAAAAAAAGGTTAATTTTGAGCTTTGGAAGGTAAGAGTTCATCACCATAGCTCAGAAATGTGGCATGACAGCAGAAATAACTGAGAGTTTACATCTCAAGCTGAAAGAGGAAGCTGTACTTGATAGACCCTAGACTCAGGGTACTGTCCTCGGGAAGGGGGCCCCAAGAACCCAGACTCCAGTCCAGATGCAAATAGCAAGATGATTTATTTCGTCTGTACAGGTGGGCTACCTCCTTGCCACGGGAGCAAGGGAGTAGCCCTGATTAACAATCCTGTATCTCTTTTAAAGGCTAAAAAAAAAAAAAAAAAAAAAAATCACAAAATCACCATAGCAACTGGGGCAATACATGATTGGTCACTTTAAAGGTCATATTGTAAGGTTTCTCACAATAGTCATGGGGTTGCCTTAAGGTCAGCTGGTTAGGGGATTTTTACAGCCAGGTGTTGGTCACAGCTATTGTGCTTGGAACTTCTGGTATTTTAATCACAGGTTCAACTATTATGTCCTATCTGAGTTGATTACAGCTATCTGAGTTGGGTCACTGTGTTTCCTGGGACAGACTTTTAGACTTTTAGTTCCTTGTTCTCATGGGGGGTGCTCTGCCTAATACCTGAACTGAATGCCTGGGTCAGACCCTAGAACCCAGGGTCCTTCATATTCAAAATGGCTTCAGTCTTGAAACTTCAAAGCTCCGTCCTAGTGACATACTCCAGCAAAGCCAAGTATTCAAATGCCTGAAATTCCTGGGGATATCTCATTCAAACTACTACAAAAGTTATTTACATTTATTTTATAGAAAGCCCACAGATGGTTGAGGACGAATGTCTGTGAGTAAAAACATCTCAATATAGCTTACTACTGTAATGTCACCATTCTGAAGGCTGAGGTGGAAAGACTCACCAAGTTCAAGACCAGCCTGGGTTAGAGTGAGATTGGTAGAGACTATAATAAAGCCGGGTGTTTGAAAGGCCTGGTTCTTCATTGGCATGCATATACCATGGCAGGCCAAGTGCTTTGGTACTTCATTTCTGATTCAGTTTAAAGTTAAGTGAAAGAGTTCTGAAGCTGATATTGTCTCTCTGCCAACTCAGTAAGCCAAATCAAAGCGAATTAAAAATAAAAGACCAGGTTTATTGGCAAAATGCTCCTGAGTGGCCTTCTCCAACTTGTCCCCAGAGAGGAGAGTGGGGTGAGCAGCTCTAGGGGATGATCCGCCTGTGCTTTCTGAGAAGGGCTGAGTGTTTGAAATGAGGTTGAGGGCAGTGAGGCCCAAGTGGGGCTTCCAACTGAATAGTACAAAGATCTATTTTGTTGTTTGTTTTGCTTGTTGGAGGGGTATTATTGGAGATTAAACTCAGCTTGTGTTCCCAGCACTCAGGAGGCTGAGGCAGGGAAGGTCAAGAGTTCCTGGAAGCCTGGACTATAGAGACCGTCCCTGTCTGCCCCTCCCCCCCCCAAAAAAAAATCACAAGGGCATTTAGACATTATGTAGATACACCTCCTCTTTTAATCCTCTTTGAAATTTTCAGTAATATTCAGCATGCTTTTTGATAGATTCTAATCAGTACCTGTTGTAGAATCACTTGGCATTAGAAATGGTAAGGAAGACCAAAGGTGATGGGGGCACACGCCTTTAATCTCAGCAGAGACAGGCCATCTCTGACAAACAGTGCCAGGCATAATGGTATTTTCCTGTCATCCCAACATTTAGGGAGTCAGCCTGAGCTACACAAAAATGACTGTTGGGCACGGTGGCTCAGCAGGTAAGGACACTAGTCACCAGGCCTGACCACCGAAGTTCAGTCCCTGACCTGTGTTGTGGGAAGAGAGAACCTATTCCTACAGTTGGCCCTCTGACCTCTGTGTGCGTGCTGTGACTTCCACATGAACACAGGCACACACACAAATAGATGTAATTTTTTCAAGACAGCTATCATTGATTTCTGAATCAATGCTTATTCATTCAGAAATTAAAATTCTTATGTCTAACTTAAAATTTGAGGCACTTGTAATCATAAAATTTTAATTATAGTCTTGTAGCTTAGATAAGTGGGTATAGGCTTAATAATAAAGGGAAGAAAAATCAGTTAAATCTAAGACAAATTTTAGAGGAACATGAGTGAAGGCTTGGGTTAAACCCCTAGCATCCAAAACAAGACCCTTAATCTGTTCATAAGTGCATTCATTATGTCTTAAGTAGCAAAAGAATTACAGTCTTGTAAAAGAGAGAATGTACTTTGGTTCTGTGACTAACTATCCATAGCAAAGATCTTACTATGCAGATCTGACTGGCCTGATAATTACATAACTTTGGAAGTCTGCTTGAGCCTACTGAGTGCTAGAATTGAAGTATGTGCCATTGTGCTCAGCTCCACTCTTTAGTTATTGGCAATATTTAATTTCAGAATCTTGTATCAGAACCTGTAAAAGTGGTTTAAAATGTTTATATTTGTTGTGCCCTGGTTGCGAGACCCTCAAAGAGACCACCAGAGAAACAAACTCTCTAAAATGTAAAAAAGCAGTACAAGCCTCAGCAGGAACCCACCAAGCACACCATTGGAGCAGAGGCCAGAAGAGGTACCTGCGCCTCTGCAAGCTGAGTTTTAAAGGCAAAAACCACAAAGTTACACATCAATTAGATGTCTCTGTATGGATATAATTCTGATTAGCTAGTTTTTAGGGACTTTCCAAAATTCCTCTATTATCTTAGCCAGCTGTTAGCCAAACCTTTTCTTACAGATTATCTCCTGTGTTGGGACATTCTAACTTTGTACTTTCAAGACCTTGAAACCTATGTCAGTGAAACTCAGGCCTGTTTTAAGCTGGGGTTAGGGACTTGCTCAAAATGGAGCCACTTCTCTGGTTCTTGAATATTATTTATGTTTTACATATTTATAAATATTTATACTCTTTTTTTAAAAAAGATTTATTTATTATGTATACAGTATACAGAAGAAGGTACCAGATGTCATCATAGATGGTTGTGAGCCACCATATGGTTGCTGGGAATTGAACTCAGGTCCTCTGGAAGAACAGTCAGTGCTCTTAACCTCTGAGCCATCTCTCCAGCCCTATTCTTACTTTTATTCTGTATGTATGGGTGTTTTGCCTTCATGTCTGCCTAGTGCCAGAAGAGCGTGTTGGATTCCCTGGAACTGTAGTTAGAGACAGTTGTGAACTACCTTGTATGTGCTGGAAATTGGACCTGGGTTCTCTGGAGGAGCAGGCAAAACACCCATACACAAATTTTTAAAATAGGATATCTTAGCTGGGTCTGATAGTACACACCTTTGACCCCAGCACTCAGGAGACAGATGCAGACAGAACGCTTATGTGTTTGAGGTCAGCTTGGATAGCATCTGAATAACAATTTCAGTAGCCAAGCGAAGTTGTATACTGAGACTCTCTTAAAAAGAAGTAAAGTGTACATTATTTTTCTTTTTTTTTTTTTTTTTTAATGACAGGATTTCTCTGTGCTATTCTGGAACTTGCATGGTAGATCCATCTGCCTCTGCCTCTGCCTCCTGAGTGCTAGGATCAAAGGCATTTGCTACCATATTCTGCAATGACTTCATTATTTCCCCCTTTCTTCACTTGCTCTCATTCAAATATATGGCCTCTTTTTTTAATTGTTACACACACACACACCTGTGTACGTAAATGCAACCTACTCAACATCTGTATAATGTTATGTGTGTGAGCATTCCTGACATGCCCCCAGCATAGCAGCCTACTCAGCATCATGTCAAGTATGCTGACATTCACCTGGGATGGTTGCAAGTGGCTGTGGATAGAGCAGGGAACAAAGGCCATGCACCCTAGTGTGGCTGTGTAGATACGGGCCCACCCACTCTCTTCAAACACTTCCCCTTTTTCTCTTGTACTTCTCCCCTCCCTGCTTCCCAATTTAATAAACTCTAGTGTGGCACCCACTTAGTGTGCTGTGATTCTTAACACTCGCCAAAAACCAACAATGTGTATGTATGTTCTCAGGACTGACCAATTGAATAATATTTTTAAAATAATATAGGAAAATAAGTGGAAAGACAGAAAAAGAGCTCAACTGGCAATGATGGTGCACACCTTTAATCCACACTCTGGAGGCAGAGGAGGGCAGATCTCTGAGTTTGAGGCCAGAGCCAGTTCTAGGACAGACTCCAAAGCTACACAAAGATTGAAAATTAAAGAGAAATCTAAATTGAGCTCTTTCTACCTCACCATGTGTTTTAATGGAGTGAGCCATGGATAGTATAGTTGCGGCAGTTTGAGTGTAATTGGCCCCCATAAACTCATAGGGAGTGGCATTATTAGGAGGTATGGCTTTGTTAGAGTTGGAAAGCAAGTTTATTACTGTGAGGTGGCTTTGAGGTCTCATATATGCTCAAGCCCTACCTAGTGTCTCTGTCCACTTCCTGTTGCCTTTTGATCAAGATCTAACCTGTACCACGTCTGCCTACATACCACTATGTCCCAAGATAATGGACTAAATCTCTGAAACTGTCAGCCACCTCAAATGTTTTTCTTTATAAAGACATGCCCCATTTTCTTGGTGCCTCTTCACAGCAATTAGAAACTAAGACAATTTGAAGGAATATTTTTTGTTTTGGAATTACAGAAATGATTAATGAAAGGATCTTAAAACATAAAAGAACCTATACTGAATGAGCTAGCTTAAGTTATATTGGGATATGAAGTCAATTTACATTTACATACATTGCTCAACATAAATAGAATCAAGAAAATGAACAATATGAATAATTTTACATCGTTTATGATGATTTTTGATGGGTGGGGCAGGTTTTAAGACAGGGTTTCTCTGTGTAGTCCTGGCTGTCCTAGAGCTCACTATATAGACTAGGTTGGTCTCAGACTCAAGAGATCTACCTGCCCTGCCTTCCAAGTGCTGGACTTAAAAGCATGTACCACCACCATGCTAGATAGGTTCATGATCATTCTATGTTTCCAGGTTTCAGATTAACCAATAGTATGTTACCCTTTAAGTAGCTTTCTATAACAAGTTGTCATTTGCAAGGTCATGTTAGAATTTTCATGAAAGCTAGTTGTACCTTTTAGCAATAAGCTTTCAGTCAGATTATAACCCTCAAATATATTTCTTTGTGGGTACCAGATACATGGCACCTCACGTTGCCTGATGTCTATATAATGTAAATGTAGTCCTCAGCTGTGCCTGACTTCCCACTGTTTATTTGATCTGGTGTCCATGTGCACCTTGCTGGCTGTTATTGGCTTATATGTTTTACTTTAATCAGGAAAAGAACAGAATCTGCTGTAAGATTAATATTTAATGGCCATTTATTTATTCATCATATCTAAAGATACATAAAAGCCAGAATACATACACACACACACACTTGCCATTTCTGGCTAAAACATAAATATTTAATTAAAGGAAAATCTACTTTGTAACATCCTTCCATGAGGCAAAAAAACACACTAGCCTTGGGTCTCACCTGTGCCACTTGCTGAAGCCATCTGTTACTTTATCCCGAGGCTTTCTACATGTTTCAAAAACACAGAACATATTCTCAAACTGTTTCCAGCAGACGGCCTATTTCTGGAAAGGAACCAGGTGACCATCACTGCAAGAACTTGAATTTGGGACACATCGAGCTCCCCCACATCCTAGCACTAGCCTCAGCATGTGTTGAACTCTGTTCTGTTCTAAGGCTTCGTCAAATTTCACTCCAAGTGTCTTCAGATAATTGTATTCAGTGCTATTCCAGCGGCTTTCCCATTTCAATTCACTTGCTGACACATGTATTTATTTGTAGATAGCGTCTCTGTAGCCAATTTGACCTCTTGCCTCTAAATATACCTCCCACCCTATATAGGGTTTCTATGTGTATTGGCTATCCTGAAACTAGTTCTGTAGACCAGGCTGACCTCAAACTCACAGAGATTCACCTGCATCTGCCTCCTGAGTATTGTGATTAAAAACATTTGCCAGCCACCCCACCCTAGTGTGTCTAATTCCTGAGTGCTGAGGGTATAGTAATGTGTAGTCCTGAAGGGCTGAACAGGTACCACATAAGTTAAGAACACTCACTCACATGACAGTTCACAACTCCAGTTCCAGGGGATCTGATGCCTTCATTTGCCCTCTCTGGGCACCAGACATGCATAGCAAAACACCTTATACATATAATCTGAAAAGGGAGAAAAGAACACTTGTTTTTGCAAAGGTCCAGGATTCAATTCTTAACACCACCTTGATGTCTTGCACGTGGTGCATAGACAACATGCAGGAAAGCCACTCATATACAGAAAACCTTTGAAAAAGTGTGCTGGAGATCAAACCCAGGCCCTTGAGGATCAAATATAGTGCTAAAGTGCTATATCACTAACATATTTAAAAATGTTTGTTTGAGACTGGCTTTGACTAGTCTCAGACACACAGATCCACCAGCCTCTATCTGAGGCAGAGATTAAAGGCATGCACTACCACTGGCCACTGGCCAGTCTATAATTTCAACTTCAGAGGATTTAATGCCTCTGACCTCTTTTTTTTTAATATTTTTTAAAGATTTATTTATTTATTATGCATACAGTTTTACAGAAGAGGGCACCAGACCCTATCGTAGATGGTTGTGAGCCACCATGTGGTTTTGCTGGGAATCGAACTCTTAACCTCTGAGCCATCTCTCCAGCCCCGCCTCTGACCTCTAAGAGCACCTTTACTCACACATACCTACATGCAGACAAACACACACACCTTTAATCCAAGCATTTGAGAAGAAGAGACAGGTGGATCTCTATAAGTTTGAATCTCCTGCTCTACATAGTGAGTTCTGAGATAGCCAGAATTACATAGTGAGATCCTGACTTTAAAAAAAAAAGGAAATAAGAAATCACAAACATAGCTGCTATTCTACCACTCTAGCTGGCCACTACCCTTTCTCCTTTCTTGTTCACATGTATCCTCAGTGGCCGACATAGTGTTTAATCTATTTTCTGCCTGTGGGAACAGAATACTTAAAACAGACTGGGTAAATGATAAATACAGAATTGATGTGACTCACTGAAAGCCCACAATCAAGAGACCTCATGGTGAAAGCCTGGCTTCCTGAAGCATAAATGGCAAAAAGCTTCCTGATTTTGAGGTTTGTTTACTTAGTTGGGCAGTAGTAATGTGCACTTTTTAAAAATTTATTTATTATGTATACAGTGTACAGAAGAGGGCACCAGATCTCATTATAGATGGTTGTGAGCCACCATGTGGATGCTGGGAATTGAACCCAGGACCTCTGGAAGAACAGTCAGTGTGCTTAACCTCTGAGCCATCTCTCTCCACTTTTAATCCCAGGACTCTGGAAGTGAAGGCATGTGGATTTCTGAGTTCAAGGCCAGCCTGGGCTATAGAGCAAGTTCTAGGACAGCCAGAACTATAAACACTCTGTCTTGAAAAATAAAAACCAACCAACCAACTAAGATTTAGTTACTTGTGTGTAGATATGTTTGCCTGCGTGTGTTTATGATCACAGCACATGTACAAGTGACTGGAGGGTGCCAGAGTCCCTGGAGCCACTTAACAAGGGTGCTGTGAACAAGGGTATGCACTGTAGCTATAGGCATAGCTCCTTAGGTAGAGGTCTGGTGTAGCACACCCGGCTACCCTTGGCTCTAACCTGTCTTAGTTTCCATCTATATTGACTTCTCCACCCTCCCCTCCAAGTCCCTTCCATGTTCATATCTTCTTGTTTTGTGGTTCACTGAGTTTAATCAGGGTTGTCTGTGTGAACTTAGGTGAAACTGGCAACTGAAGCCTGGTAGGTATACAGATGAAAAGACCAGGGTCCTGGAGAGGTGATTCAGAGGTTAAGATCATTGACTGTTCTTCTGGAGGTCCTGAGTTCAATTCCCAGCAACCACATGGTGGCTCACAACCATCTATGATGACATCTGGTACCCTCTTCTGTATACTGTATACATAATAAATAAATCTTAAAAAAAAAAAAGAACAGCCCCTCCTTCAGCATCAGTCAATAAACAATATTGAGGGTTTTTCTTGGAGGGGGGACTGCAGGGTCTCATGTAGCCCAAGCTGGCCTCAAAAGTGCTATGTATCAGAGAATGGCTTTGAACTCATGCATATAACTTCATTACCTAATAAAAGGGACATCCTTAGGGAGATCAGGCATTCACAGTCTTCTGCTACAGAATACCCTATTACACAAATTCTGTTTAGTATATAATAAAACCTGGAGCCGATATTGGAGAAAAGCTGGAGTATCAGAGAGACAGAGAACAAACTACAACCAATTCTGAGCTGGCCATTCAGGCCAAACAGGTCTCCTCAGACCGACTGGGCATACAAAGAAGAGGGAGAATTTCTGCCTTCTTATTTTTCTTTCCCTACTCAGCTATTTCAATTTCTGAATCAACTTTCCTAGTGGTAGAATTAAAGGTGTGTGTCACCACCAACTGGCTCTGTTAGGCCTTGAACTCAGAGATCCTGAGTGATGAGATTAGAGGCATGTGTCAAGCAAGACCCTGCCTCAAGAAAAAAAAGTCCATTGTCAACTATTCAGTGAATTTGAAGTCATTCTGGGTTTCATGAAACCTTGTCTCAAAAAATGCTTCCTCTTCACTTGTGCTCAGCTGTAATCTCAGCACTTGTACTTGGGAGGCAGAGACAGGATTTTTCAATTTTAGGCTAGCCTGGGCTACATTGTGAGTTCTAAGACAGCCATTACAGATCCTGCCTCAATAAATAACCCATTTCCAAATAATGCAAAAATAGCCCTTCAGCTTCCAATACTATGTGGGGTGGGTTGGTTTGTGTATATGTATATATGAGTGTATGTCACGTGTCTGTGTTGCCCTCTGAGAACAGAAAAGGACATTGGAGTTACAGGTGAGCCACCTGCTGTGGGCTCTGGGACCCAAACTCAGGTCCTTAGAGAGAGTAGCCAGTGCTCTTAACTGCTGAGCCATCTCTCTAGCCCCATCTTGGAGTTCTGTGGCTGTGAAGAAACACCATGAGCAATTAGTAGTATAGTCCATTATCATGGCATCAAGCATGGCAGCAGGCAGGCTTGGTTCTAGAGAAGTAGCTGAGAGCCACTTCCTGATCCATAAGCAGAGGGGAGTTGGGGAGAGAGAGAGAATGCCTGATCTGGGCTTTTGAAACCTCAAAGCCCACCCCCAATGACACACTTCCTCCAACAAGACCATGCCTCTTAATTCTTCTAATTCTTTCAAGCAGTTTCACTCCCTGGGGACTAAGTATTCAAATATATGGGCCTATAGGTCTATTCTTATTCAAATCGCCACATACCCCAATTTCTAATTTTTTTTTAATCTTGGATTAACTACAATTTTAGTCAACTGCCAGGCATGGTAGCGCATGCCTTTAATCCAAACACTCAGAAGGCAAAGGCAGGTTGATTTCTGTGAGTTGCAGTCCAGCCTGGTCTACATAGTGAGTTTCAGGACTACACAGACCCTGTTTGAAACAAAACAAACCCACAATTTTATTAGGCTTTTTAAAATCCTATTAAAATACTTTAATGTGCAGATAAAATTACTTTCCAATATATTTTCAGGCAATCTAACATAGTCTTAGTAGGCTTACAAATGCACTGTCCCACCTTAAGCAAAAGAAAAATTTCATTATAAGAAAAATGGGGGGCTGGAGAGATGGCTCAGCGGTTAGGAGCACCATCTGCTCTTCCAGAGGACCCGGGTTCAATTCCCAGCACCCACATGGCAGCTAACAACTGTCTGTAGTTCCAGTTCCAGGCAAACACCAAGGCAAATAAATAAATAAAAATGTTTTTTAAAAGAAAAAAAAAGAAAAATGGCAGGGGCTGGAGAGACATTTGAGGTTAAGAGCACTGACTGTTCTTCCAGAGGTCCTGAGTTCAATTCCCAGCAGCCACATGGTGGCACATAACCATCTACGATGACATCTGGTGCTCTCTTCTGTATACATAATAAATGAATCTTTAGAAAAAAGAAAGAAAGAAAGACAGAAACATGGTGTGAGATTTCACTGTCCCTTGGATGTAAGTCCCTGACTAAGGTTTGTGTGGAGCTCTCACTAACTGGTGATCTTGCATCCGGGGAGAATGATGGCTGTATGTGGTACTAATAAAGCTCAGCAAGAAACCCGAGAGTAAACTTCTAGAAGGGAATTAAAGTTTTGAGACCAATTGGCTCTTTACCCCTGTTCTATTGATCCAAATGTTGCTAAGGAGTCTGAGAGTACTGTGGATTGCTAAAAGAGCTGCCCTTTACTGTTTAATCTCTGGTTTGAGTCTAAGGCAGGTCACCCTGGTGGCCTCAAATTTGGTGTAAAGTGAGATGCTGATCTTAGCCCTTTGGTAAGGAAACACCTTTCACACTGAAAATGACACTAATTGGTCTCCCTGGTGACAGGCGTGTGATTGAATGCACAGTGAGAACAGATGCTAGCCTGCTGGCCGGAGGATCCTTGGCAGGAAGGGGCCTGATAGCTGTGTGTCCAGTGTGTTAACCAGTAGCCTTTCCTAGCCTAATACTTCCCATATGTTGGACTTTGCTCTGTAAAGAAGCTGGAACACTGGCAGACCCTTAGACTAGAACTCTGCAAACCTATATCATAGAAGCACAGAATGGAAATGTCTGTGACCTTGCAGTCAGTTACATCCTCCAAAAGCAACTGTAGGGAGTGTATAAATTAGTGTGTCTCTTTGTCAATAAAACCTTATTTTTAAGCTAAAAAAAAATCTGAACTTAATATAATTTTTCATGTCAAGAGGCAGACTGTGTCCATGGGAGGGGATGGAGGAAGGGATGCTACAGTGGACAGACTTGGCTGGACTCTGACTCTCCAGTGAAAAAGCCTGAGCAACTCAGCTGGCCTTCCTGTCCTGGGCCCTATGAAAGCCATAAACTCTCTAACCATGTGTGAAGACCACCCTCTGCCACACTACTAAAGTGAGGTTTAGAGGGCAGGTTTCAGAGTTTGAAATATTACTTCCTGCATTGAAGCTGAGATAGCAGCCTGTGCAGCCCCAGAAGCTGAGAAGTAATCAAAATTCTTTTGTGAGGCACACATAAATTGCACTTTAAAAAAATCAGATTAACCTTTCACACACACACACACAGAGAGAGGAGAGAGAGAGAGAGAGAGAGAGAGAGAGAGAGAGAGAGAGAGAGAGAGAAGAGAGAGAGAGATTAAAGTTATTAATCTTTCACACATGCAGAGACAGACAGACAGGAGGGGGGGAATACTTTTAGAACTTGAAAGGAGAGAACATGTTTTACTTCAGACTTCTAATAGCAGAGGTTAGAAAGCTGGACCCTGCATCTCAATGTCCCTGCATAAATGAGTTGGCCTCACTCCAGGAGCCTGGATCACAAAGGAACTGTTTCCAGTGAAGCCTCCTGAGAGAGAGGATAAAGGATGCTCAATACTCCTCTTGCCTATCCCCTTAAAACTAGGATTTATTGGAAACTACACTGGCTTTCCTCAGCTCACTTTCCACTTATTAAATTCTTTAGGCTCTGAAACCTGCCCTTGAGGCTGGTCTTGAGGTAATATGGAAAAAAGAATAGTTTCTACTTTAAGCACTGCTTGGCCATGTCTATAGACTCAGCCACTGGGAGGTGGGGACAGAAGTATGGTGATATATTGTATATTTAATAAAATTTGCCTGGAAATCAGAGGACAGAGCCAAACTACATTTAGCCAAGAAGGTCAGGGAGTTGTGACCCAGGCCTTTAATCTCAGCACTTAGGAGGCAGAGATCTTCTGGATCTCTGTGCATTCAAGACCAAACAGAGCCAGGCAGTGGTGACACACACCTTTAATCCTAGCACTAGAAAAGTAGAACAAGGAAGTGAGGTAGCTGGATGGAGAAAGACAGGCAGGAGCTCAGCCCTTCGCCAGGACCCCTGGTCCTTCCACTGAGGACTGAGAGGTACTCAGTCTGTGGATACATGAAGAGCTGGGTGGGAAGTAGCTGTGGATTATTTCTCTGTCTCTCTGATCTTTCAACTTTTCCCCAATATCTGGCTCTAGGTTTTTAATTATAAGACTAAGTAGAATTTGTGTGATATCTGGTGCCCAACATGGGACACGAATTTGCAAACAAGCAGCTTGCCTGTTGCTTTGCAACCACCAGCACAGGCCAGAGCTACACATGACTGGAATCACTACCCACTGGCTGTTTTCCTTCCAGTGTTATCCTCTAGACAGCTCTGCCTTTTAGGCAGTTGTCACACATGTTTCTTCTCCACAGTTCCCTGGGTGAGCTTTTCAGACATTGGGTTCCCTCTCCCAGCGGGTTGTAGCTTTCCCTGGACCGCTCCTTGGGCTGCTCCCTCAGTAGGTAACTGCCTCACTTCACCCTCATCTGAATCGACACTGTCAGCAGATTTGGTGAGTCAATTGGGATTTCTTTTTTTTTAAAAAAACAAAAAAAAAAAAAAACAAAAAAACAAAAAACTTTATTTATTTGCCTTGGTGTTTTTCCTGGAACTGGAACTACAGACAGTTGTTAGCTGCCATGTGGGTGCTGGGAATCGAACCCGGGTCCTCTGGAAGAGCAGACGGTGCTCTTAACCGCTGAGCCATCTCTCCAGCCCCCAATTGGGATTTCTTAAAAAGGGAAATTAGGGGGACTGGAGAGATGGCTCAGAGGTTAAGGGTGCTGTTTGTTGTTCCAGAGGTCCTGAGTTCAATTCCCAGCAACCACATGGTGACTCACAACCATCTGTAATGAGATCTGGTGCCCTCTTTTGGCATGTGTGTATACAAAATAAAATAAATCTTAAAAAAAAGGGGGGGGAGGAATTAGTTTAAGACAGAGTTTTTAAAAATGAGAAATAGTATTACAATAAAAAAGTTTGGTCTCTGTTTGATCCATTTTCATACCATACAGCACATTATCGATTAAGTGGGAGGATAGTTAACATAGATGGAACTTTTGTAATGTCTATCATAAATATTATTTGTTTTCTTGTTTTAGGCCTAAAAAAGTTGATTAAAAGTATTAGAAAACCTTGTTAAAATAGATCATAGAGAATTCAGACTCAGACATAGGAATTTAAAGGAGAACCAATCTCAATATTGCCTTATAAGGTTACAGAGAAACAGCCTAAGGTTTTCAAGCAGCCAACCTTAATATATCCAGTAACCTGACAGGAATTGCAAAATGATAGAAATTGTAAGAACTGAATAGACTCCTGTTCAAATGTTAGATCTGAAGAGATTCAAGGAAGCAATAGTCTTATAGGGCGTGTACTCACCTTTGTAAAGCAGATGTTAAACTTGTGGTCAACTTGTAATAATAGAATTATTAGACTGGACAGATGTGGTCTCAGTACAATGGTACAAGGATGAAGTGAAAAGCATTGAACAACACATATAGGACTACAGGTACTGAAGTCTCCTTGAGTTCTTGGCCAGCCTGGGCTACATGAGATCTGTCTTTAAAAAACAAAAAGTTGTGAAGGTTTCACTTTCTGAATTCAAGGAAGGAAATGTCAGCTGATGAGCTGTGGTGTACAAAAATAAGCTAGGGGCTAGAGAGATGGGTCCTCCAAATGAGCTCTGTTCCCATCACTCCCAATGGATCACCTGAAACTTCAGTTTCAGAGGATCTAGTGCCCTCTTCAGGCCTCTACAGGTACTTGTACTCACACATGCAAATAAATACACACGCACAATTCAAATCTTTTTAAAAAATTTAAAATCATCTCTACAAATGCCATCCTCACTATGGCATGTGTGCCACTTGGACACCCAGGTGACCAAGTGAGTGGCAGCTGTTCCTCGAGGCTTGCCTTGGCCACTATTGGGTAGCCAAGCAGTTGAGTCCCCGGCCCAAAGTGTCATCGTGTATGATGACAACAGGCTATGAGGAGGTGACAAAAGTGGTGTCATCCTACAGGAAGCAATAATTAGGTTTGATTCAGGTAGAATGAGTCTACATGCTAGACACTGGGCAAGGTGCCAGATGCAGGAATGAATGAATCAGAAGCTGATGATTGCAGATAACTGGATATTATAGTCTTCACCATAGAGCATTATAAAAGGGCTAACAATGTGCTTGGGAATAGATGAAACCTTCCTGGATGTGTCACAGATTTTTATGAGCTGGGTTTTTGTAGGATGTCACCTAGTAGGAAAGTGGAAAGGGATCTAGAGAGGTGGCTCAGTGGTTAAGCACTTACTGTTCTTGCAGAGGACCTGGGGTTCAGTTTACAGCATCCAGATGAGGCAATTCACAACTGGTATAATTCCAGTTTCAGGGGATCCACTGCCCTTTTTGGGTCTTCTTGGGTACTTGAGTGGAGAGGTTTTCTAGCAAGAAGAAACAATGCAAGAGGATGAGAATCCTTGAAGCTGGGAGATGCTGAGTGGTTGGAGCCATGTTCTTGACATGTATTAGGAGGTAAAGGAACGATGGGGTCCCAGCGAAGATCACTGAATGTCCTAATTCAAACAAGGCAGATGTGAGTGAGCATTCAAGTTCATTCACAATAATTCTTGTGCAACACATACAAAAGTTTCCCTTTTATTGACTTTTCTGGATCAAACACAATCTAGGTCCAAGCTTTACTGGTTAGACTTAAAAATGGAATTTCCCCCCCAGATTTTCAGGAGTTTCTCTGTAGCTTTGGAGCCTGTCCTAGAACTCACTCTGTAGACCATGCTAGCTTGGAACTCACAGACATCTGCCTGCCTCTGCTTCCTGAGTGCTGGGATCAAAGGTGTGCACCACAACCACCACCGGGCTTAGAAATGGAATCTTGTTTAGGGCAGGGGTAGGGGTCACTCTGTTGTTCAAGCCTCTTTGGATAGGCCTAGAGTGACACGGAGCCTCGGAATTGGGGAGAAAAAGCCTGACTGCTTTTTCCTAGGTACCTGCTGCTGGATGGTGCTGATGCCAGGGACAAACAGAAGGTCGGGGGCTGCGCTGGCTCTCAGCAGCCGGAAGCAGCCTTGCCTAACCGCCTCAGGCTTGGACACCAGTCCCCACAGCACAGGCAAGTGGCCTCTATGTAGTGTCCCATCTCTCTAGGATGAGCCATCCTCACCTTCACTTGATAGCCCCAAAGCTCTTGATACCTGTCCCTAGAAAGATGATGCCTTTTTGTTGGAGACAAGAGACAGGAACTCATGTAGCCCAGGCTGGCAGGTAAATCAGAAGTGGACAAAGAGGCTTCTCCTTCTCTTCTTAAGTACTGCTGTGCTGTGAAGGGCCCTGGAGAAGTTCCTGTCTCGAGGTTCAGTTTACCCACATAATGAATTTTCCATCTTCCAGGCTCGCTCATTTTGATATTTTTGCTTGCTTGCTTGCTTTTTTTTGGTTTCTTTCTTTCTTTTTTTTTTTTTGAGACAAGTTTTCATCTATCTCAACCTGGCTTCAAATTTACTATGTAACCAAGGATGTACCTTGGACTTTTGACCCCCTGATCTTCCTGCTCCTACCTCTCCTACCTCTTGCGTGCTAGAATTATGAGATGCGCTTCTATACTGGTTTATACGGTGCTGGAGACTGCACCCAGAGCTTGGGTGTACAAAGCAGGCATTCTACCAACTGAGCTGGATCCCCATTTATCTCTTTTAGATTTGTTTTTATTATTTTAATTATGTGTATGCATGTTTGCCTGTGTATAGTTTGGGCATATGAGTGCAAGTATGTAGTAAGATGTTGGAAACACTCCACCACTACATTATGATCTCTGCCCTAACTTTGTTGAGGTTTCGTTTTGTTTTTGTTTGTCTATGAGAAAGATGTTTGAATACTACTACTCCTAACAGAGGGTTAATTCTGAAGATTAAATTACATCGCATGTAAAAAACCTAACATGGTTTTGAGCACAAAGTAAATTGAAAGCAAAAAGAAATTGCCATCATCCTGATCGCAAGGAAGACACTGTAGGTGATGCTGGAGATTCCAGTCCAAGTTCCTGGGCTGGGGATGGTGACCTCTAATCTCAGCATTCAGGATCAGGACCAAGGAGAAGAAAACAGATCTCTGTGGGTTTCAAGCCAGCCTAGTCTATATAGTTACTGGTGAGCAGACCCCTGCCAAAAATATTTCTAGTTTCCCAAGCATTAGGCACACAGAGACATGACTTTGGTCCTCCAGGTGAACATCATTCATGCTAAAAAGCCAGAGAGAAATTGTTTCTCTGTGAGACTGACTACTGCCGGATGGTGCTGAGCTTACCACATTTGTCCTCTCTCTGTGTCCATCTGTCCATCCCAGAACCAGAATTCGGATGGGAAATCTTTATGTCAACTTCACACGTTTATTTGAGCTGAACGTGAATTCAGATTTATTTTACGGAAGACTGACTCAGCAGTTGTCTGACCCCATTTCATACCATCCATGTGGCAGGGGCATACTATTTATTTATTTTAACAAATCCAGTGCTTTTATCTTTGCTCCTTTTTATTTTGCTCCTGTGAGAAATGGCAGTGACCTTGGCAACAGACTTTTTCCCCCTCCCTTTGAGAAGCCAAAATTTCAATGTATCTAATAAATCCTTTCCCAAAGGGAAAGAGATGGTGGCTAGCCATAGTGCTGTGACCTAGAGGACATTAGGGCCAGCACGGGACAAGATAGCTAGTTTCGTCTGGGGCTAAAACTTCTGTTTACCAGAGTAAAGATGGGAAGTACTTCTTAATCTAACTCCTTCTAACTGAAGTACAGAAGAATTTAAATCCTGAGACCCATGTAAACTGAGATAGAATAGCACATATATAATATTGTATAATCTGTAATAGTGCGTCTATTACAGATCTCCCCAGTGGTCCTATGGGGAGGCGGGGGTGGGGACAGGAGAATTCCTGGAAGCTCTTAGGTCAGCAAGCTACAGTATAACTGCCCCTACCTCCTGTGAAAGGTCAAACCTGACAATGAGGATGTTTTCTGACTTCCACTCATGCACTGGGCACACACATACCCACACTCGAACTTGAACTTGATTCAAACTTCACTTGATTCATATTCATTCCCCTTACACATAACCTGGAGGTGACTTTGTACAGTATTTGTATAAACTGGGTTTTTACTGTGACTAATCGCAGGAAGTCAAGTGTGGTATTTTTCAGTTGTGAAATCATTTTAGTACTCAAATTTCAGCCTTTAGAGCATCTGGGATTTGGAGATTAGAGATATCAGTCTGCAATAGTTAACACTGACGTGTGGAACTGGGCTATTGTTATTTATGCTACTTGTGGTTTATGGTGTATTTACTATGGACAGAGTATAGATTATCTCATTATTGTAGTTATAAGGGTAGGTGTGATGGCACATGTTTGTAATCTCAGTACTGGGGGGGGGGGGCATGAGGCTCATGTCCTCATGAGTTTGAGGACAGCCTGGACGACATAGGTTCTCTCTCTTTCCCTCTCATCTCCCCTGCCTCCCCCGCCCCCCGATTATTATATCAACATTGATGACTGATATGGGAGAACTCTGAAATGTCGCATCTTGCCAAAGCACCCTAAGCTAATGTCTAACCTGTCCTTTTTTCCAAGGCTGTCCTTTTCAGTAGGTCTTTTCCCTCAGGGGCCCAGGGCCGGAATTCCAGCCCAGCCTGTTCTTATCACTCTGCAGGGGCAGATCACGGGTTTTCCTAGTCCACTCTTTGGGGCTCATGGGGCATGACAGAGTGCCATCTCAGAATCCCCAGATCCTAATCAGGGCGGGGTCCCACGATTTCGCCACTGACTCTCTCGCCATTAGGATAGCACTTCTCCAACACTGCTTTTCTCAAAGAATGGGTGGGATATATTAGGGAAGGAGGCAGACCCCAGAACTTCAGAAAGCCACTGATGTGATGGTCTTCACAGTACGAGCAGAGAAGCCGGAAAACTAGCCTGATGGGTCAGGAGTGGAGCAGAGTCTCAAATCTGGGTCACCTCCCACGCGCGACCTGGGTCCTCTCTGCCCAGCAGGTGGGAGATGCCCGGTCTCTTCCAGTTGCTCCGGGGACCTGGGAGTGACAACGACGTCCTGGGAAGCCGCGCCCCGCCCCAGCCCCGCCCCCCGCAGCGGGCTCCCGGGGCCAGCAGGCGCGGGCTCAGTGAATGCGGGTCCCGCTGGCGGACGGTATGGCGCGGCCGGTACAGCTGGCGCCGGCCTCGCTGGCACTGGTGCTGAGCCCTCGGGAAGCCGGGCAGGCAGCGGGGGAGCCGGGCGGCCGTGCGCTCTTCCGTGCCTTCCGCCGTGCCAACGCGCGCTGCTTCTGGAACGCGCGCCTAGCACGCGCCGCCTCGCGGCTAGCCTTCCTGGGCTGGCTGCAGCGCCGGGTGCTGCTGGTGCGCGCTCCCCAGCCCTGCGTGCAGGTGCTGCGGGATGCCTGGAGGCGCCGAGCCCTACGGTCGCCCCGCGGCTTCCGCATCACCGCTGTGGGTGAGTAGGAGCCGGGAGCCGCTGCGACCGGCTGCGGGGTGGAAGGCCTGGTGGCCTGGGTCACAACGAAAGTCCCGAGAGCCCTCGGGTTCTTGATGGCAAGGGAGGGGCATTTTATGAAAAGTTAGGCTCTGGTTTGAGAAGGAATCCTCTTGCTCCGTTCTTCCTCGCTAGCTGCCTTCTTACTTTTAACTCCTTTGTCTTTTCTTCCGTTCTTTCCTCCCTCATTTGTTCCATTTCAATATCTGGTGTTCGTGTCCTGCTTGTCTTGAGTTGTGGTCTTGGGTCAGCCACCTTTCAAAAGTTTGGGGTTTGTCATTAACTGTTGGGAAAAAGAACTAGATGGTGCTGTGGACGCATCCATCTCATTAACCAAAGAGAGAAGATTCCACCTCTCCAGACCTTTCAGAATGACCCATTTGTTGCGAATCTGACAGCAGCTTTTTGCAAAATAGAGATTCTGGGTTGAGCAACTGAACCACTGCAACAGCTAGGGATCACTAACACTGACGGCTGCATTCCGGTGACTGTGACAGCTCCCTGTAACAGCCTACCTAGTTCTGCCCTAGCTGTCCGCAGGGATGTTTGCCGCTGGGCTGATGACAAGTGGTCAGTTGTTTCAAGCCCTGAGTTTTGACTTCTTCCAAGGATTTCTTCATCTTAGTCAGGGTCCTTCTGCTGCTTTCATCACATGAGGAGCACAGCACATAAACATTCATTTTACTCCCTGGGGCAAGGGAACAGTGCAACTGGAGACACCTGCTGCTGTGTTGGTCTTGTCCAGGGATGATGACCTTTTCTGGACAGCCCAGGCCAGCTCTGCTTGGAAGTCTTCTCACCTTCATGCTGTCTGCCCGCTCCTAGCCACTCTGCCCCCACATTTCTTTGCTTAAGAAGAAAAGGCTGCAAAACCACACCAGCAGCTTACATCTTTTCCATGTAGAAGTCGATAGAATAGGCCTCTGGCTTTGAAACAGGGAGCCAAGTAGCCACATCAGAATCCTCACCAGGGAAGAGGGCTTGCAGACAGGCTAGATGAAAAAGGCTTTTCGGGTCTCGAGCCTTTAATCCCAGCACTTAAGCCTTTAATCCCAGCACTTGGGAGGCAGAGGCAGGCAGATCTCTGTGAGTTTGAAGCCAGCCTGGTCTACAGAGCAAGTTCCAGGACAGTCAGAGAAACTCTGTCTCAAAAAAAAAAAATGAAACAAAACAACAAAAAAAGATTTATTATGTGTGGTGTATGGGCCTGAGTGTATGCAGAAGAGGCCAGATGCCCTCTTCTGGAGTTATAGCTAGCTGGTAGTGAATCACCATGTGGGTATGAGGACTTGAACCTGGACCCTCTTAGCCACTGAGACTTTTTTTTTTTTTTTTTTGTGATAGGGTCTAATGTAGCCCAAGCTGGCCTCAAATTGGGTATGTAGCCAAGGTTACCTTGGACTGGTTTTCCTTCTCTATTCCTATGCCTTGTTTATGGGAGTTGAACCCAGGGCTCCCGGCTCTGTGCCAACCTAGCTACACCTCAGCCTAGGAAGGGCTATCTGATCTAGGGTCAGCTGCAAATGGGTGGTTAGGGGTGTTTTTGTTTTGAACAGGATTGCTAATTACCATCTAACTTGAGATGCCAGAGTCACGGGGATAAAGAGTCACGAGTCATCAGCTCTTGGACCACCTTAGAGTCTCAGAGGTCTGTGAATACTGGAGAAGGTGCTTCCCATCAAAGGAAATAAAGTTTCAGGCATGGCAGTGGTGGTGCAGGCCTTTAATTGCAGCACTCAGGAGGCAGAGGCAGGTGGATCTCTGAGTTCAAAGCCAGCCTGGTCTACAGAGCGAGTTCCAGGACAGCCAGGGCTATTACACAGAAAAATTTATGTCTCAGAAAAACAAAAACAAACAGAAGAAATAAAGTTTCAGTCTGTTCTCTCACCTCTGGCAGCATGGGCTTCCAGAAAGCCAAAATGGGCTCTGGGGACACAAAGAGCGAGCTTGTGGGGAGAGTAGAATACTAAGGAGGAACATGAAGGGTCAGCTGGGTCTCTGCTGTTGGTTTGGATCTTTCTGAGAGCACATACGCTCCTGCATAAAGGCATATGGCCACAAGGACTGCAATTGATTGACAGCTCACAGGAAATGCCAGGAGAGGAGGGAAGGCCATGTTCATCAACCCAGCTGTGCTCCCACGGGAGCTTCCGGGGCTTGCAGAGTTTGAGGACCTGTGGAAAACACTGAAATGATGGCCCATGATCTCCGTATTTAGGCAGATCAGGAGTTAAGACCAGCCTCAGGTACACCTGAGAGTTCATGCCCAGCCCAGGCTGTGTAGAGCCTTGCCTCAAAAGACAAGTGCTTCTTAGACTGTTCAGCAGGACATGGCACTTGCTGTACAAGCCTGGGGACTTGAATTGAAACCTAGGAGAAAACAGGTTGTACGGAGTGTGCCTTTGACCCCCACAATGCCCTGCTGCGCTGGCACCCACACCAACACAGTAATAACTAAGCAAAACCAGACTAATAAACAGGAGGGTGAGCACGGAGAGCCTACAGTAAGGATGGACTTGAGTCTCGGGCACAGCTGAACCCCAGGCTGCAGATTTTGTTTCTTCCCAGGCTTGTGCTGTTTTGTTCCCTTTGCTTAGAGACCTTTCCCCCCCCCCTCCCACCACTGGAGGAAAGCTAAAGTGGAGACAGCAGAGTATTTTCCTGAAAACAGAGACACTGAAACTTGATGACAACAGGCAGCTGCTTCTTTAGTGCCCCAGGCACCAAGTGTTTTATTTGGGGTTTTGTTGTTTTTTAGTAGCAAATGACATTAACTCATGAAAGGGGGCTTCTAGGAGCTGTTGGGGACAGCTGGCTTGCTTACCCAGCTGAGCTACCATGTGTGTATAGATGGTGGTGTCATCGCCTTTTGTTTGGGCAGCTCCGGTTGCTGCTCTGAGAACCCACCTCCTGGGGCAGATAGGAATGGGATGTCACTTGTCCAAATGTGCCTCAGCTCTCACCCTGAGCAGGGTTTAGCATCTCTGCAGTCTCCCTTCTCACCCCAACCCCCTCTGTGACCTGTCACTGAACCTGCTGCTTATCAACTGATTGGACTAGCTGACCAGTGAACCCCAGGGTCCTTTCTCCATGCTCAGGGCTGAAATGACAGGAACACACCTCACATACTTGACTGAACTATCTCAGTTCCCAACATCTTTATCTTCTGATGTTAACTGAAAATGCTTTAAATGTTCATGGGTATTATGATGATGATGGTGATGTGCATGAGTCTTTGTATGTATGTGTGGTGCATGCCTGGTGCCTGTGGAGATCAGAAATCAGCAACAGATCTCCCAGAACTCAGGATGATTGTGAGCTATTGTGTGGCTGCTGGCAATCGAACCCTAGTCCTCTGTAAGAGCAACAAGTACTCTAAACTACTGAGCCTCCCAATGGCTGTATTTATTTAGGTTTATTGTTGTGTTGTGGGTCTTTTTGTTTTTGTTTTTGATTGCTTGTTTTTTTAGGCAGGGTTTTTTTTTTTTTTAGAGAACTATGCAGTCCTTACTGTCCTGGACCTTGCTATGTGGACCAGACGGGCCTACATAAATCCATCTCCTGGGACAAAGGCATGTGTCATGACCCCATGTCTATTTTTTTAAATAGTCTTCATGAGGCTGAGGAGGTGCCTCAGTGAGTAATAAGGAGTCTGCTTCACAGCATGAGGACCTGAGTTCGGATCCCACCATCCACATAAAAGCCAGGCAGGTGTGTAGGTATAGACATGAAATCCCAGCACTGGTAGCTGGAGATGAGCAGGTCCCTTGAGTTTGTTGACTAGCCGGCTTATCAAAACCAGTGAGAGACCCTGTCTCAAAGAAATAGTGACCGAGAAAGTCATCCAATGTTGACTCCTGACCTCGACACCCATGTACACATACAAACATATCCAACACACACACTTTAAAATTGATCTTTATGGATTCATCTGCATTTCTGATTTCATATTTTTCTTGCTGGACAGGGGCTAAGTCACTAAGTTGCATTCTTCCCCTTTTTGATGTTATTGTGCAGGGCTGCAGTTTTAAAACACAACAATAAAATGTTATTTTGGGGGCTGGGCATGTGCCTTAGCTGCTATAGTGTGTGTGTAACTTGTGGGGAGCCTTGGGTTTGATCCTCCATGATGTGCGGTCAGCCAGTGATGCAAGTGTATGAACCCAGCATTTGGGAGGCCAGCAGGTGGAGGCTGAGGCGGGAGGTCTCTTGATGCCAGCTAGGGCCACAGAGTGAGAATGTGACGGAAAAGTCACACAGGAGTGAGTTCCGGCCTGGGCTACATGAGACCTTCTTAGAAAATCAGATAAAATCGAGTGTCATGGGGCTGGAGAGATGGCTCAGCGGTTGAGAGCGCCGTCTGCTCTTCCAGAGGACCCGGGTTCGATTCCCAGCACCCACGTGGCAGCTGACAACTGTCTGTAGTTCCGGTTCCAGGCAAACACCAAGGCAAATAAATAAATAAAGTTTTAATAAAAAAAAAAAAAATCGAGTGTCATTCTGTTGGTGAGGAATGTCCAGCTGTGGAGGAAGGAACCGACGTGACCATCCTTTTAGATGTCTGAAGGCCGCTGTTTCAGCTTTTCCTCCGAGTGGCTGTCTTCTGTCCTGGTGACTTGGAAGGAATTGGGAAGGGGTGGAGGCTGTGAGGTGACTGCTGAAGCCTCTCTCTTCCCTTCTGCCCTCCTCAGAGGCCAGGCCCTCTCCCTCCCAGGGAGGTTGTTAGAGTTTTTCTCCTGGGGCATTCTGACAAAACCAGCTACGGCTCCCTTTCTCAGTTCCCTCCTTTCCACCTCCTCCTCAGCAGTGTTTTCCCAAGTTTATTTGCCAAATGTTTGCTCTGCTTTGTACCTTTGTGCACCCACAGCTTCACAGTGGGGGGGTCACGTGGGCATGGTCTTGCCATCATACTTGAACTGCCTATGGCATCTGATAGCTAACCGTGTCCCCCAAATCCGGTGCTAGTGGAGAATGTGAGTCTTGCATCCTTCACAGTTTGGTGGCTGGAACAGCCAGCATTCTCAGAAAGGGGAGGGAGCTGCTTGTCAAGACCATTTGCAGTATTCAGCTCATTTGATGTGAGATGTTAGCCTCACATTTTTTTGAGACAGTCCTGGCTGTCCTGGAATTCACTCTGAAGACCAAGCTGGCCTCAAACTTAACTTTTCTGCCTGCCTCTGCCTCCTGCATGCACCGACACTGCCTATCGATGTTAGCCTAAAATATAAACATATATATGTATATTTTTATTTTATGTGTATGGGTGCTTTGCCTGCTTGTATAGCTATATGCTTGGTGTCTTCAGAGGTCAGAAGAAGGCATCAGATCCCCTGGAACTTCAAGCCCCGTTATCTTTTTTGTATTCATTTGGGGGAGAAAATATGAAAAGCCAGAGCTGTGTGTGTGTGCTTTGAGGCAGGATCTCATATTACCTAGGCTGGCCTGCAACTTACCATGAGCTATAGCTAAGGCTGATCTTCACTGATCTTCTTGTCTCTGCCTCCCAAGGACTTGAATTACAGGTGTTTGCCCATCTTGGTGTAGGATCCTTTGTGTTGTCAAAGTCACCCCTTCATGGCTCTGTACCATTTCCTTGGCAGTTTATTAAGGATCAGTGGAGGGCTGGAAGTGGGGTTGCATGCCTTTAATCCCAGCACTGGGGAGGCAGAGGCAGGCAGATCTGAGAGTCTGAGGTCAACAAGGTCTATAGAGCAAGTTCTAAGACAACCAGGGTGTTTTAGGCATGAAGGTAGATATTTGTAGTTTGTATAACAAAAGTTTTATTTTATTATGCTGAGGGTCATCACACAAGTTTCATACTCTGAATTACTAACTACATTTCTAAGCCTATCTTCCCAAGGCTACTCACCTGTGTGACAAATCTTAGCCAAAGGTCAGGTCCTGTCTCTAGAGAAGTCTGATTCAAGGGTCAGAATCCTGGGGTAGACTCTCCAGCTGCAGGATAGATTAAGGTGACATCTCTTCAGATGTGCAGAGCGTTGCTCTTGGCCTCTGCTTATATGTCCAGTGGGTGTCATGGGGCTCTAGGACTGTGCCTGGTTATCTTGAGCAAGTTATGCTACTGGGTTATGGTTATCAGATGCAACCTTGGGTGTAGTGGGATGCCTGGCTAAGCTATTTTTTACATCTAAAAGGAACATTTTTTTTTTTTTTTTTTTTTACTGTGCTTACTATTCCATCCCCTGGTCCTTGAGGCATATACAGTGCCAATGGGGACCACATGTAAGAATTACTAGCAGTTTTACAGCAATTTGCAAATTCAGGCTACAACAGGAAAGGGAGAAAGCGTATTCTAATATTCCAGGCACTAACAGACAAATAGATGCTGGAAAATAAATCTCAGGTACTGATACAATTTTTAAGCAAAGTGGTCAAAACATTGTTGATCACAGGATATTGCTATGGTCCCTATGTCAGATATGTATCTTCCAAAATTTATATTTTCTCCAGGTTTGGTTTGCACCAAGTTGAGAAACACATTCAGAAATAAAAGGTAATGCAATCACTTTCAAACAAAAATGTAGAGTAAAGGGGGGCACTGTTGTATAAGGTTTCTGGACTAGACTTTCCAGGCCTGGACCAGAGGTTTGGTTCCACTCTGAGCCCCACTTAGCCTCAAATAATCACACATAGGCTTATATTATTTTTATGCTGATTGACCTAGGGCCCAGGCATATAACTTCCTAGTGCTTGCTCTTAATCTAACCCATCTTGTTTAGCCATGTGGCTCGGTGCCTCTTCTTAGAGCAGCATTTCAGCTTCTTTGCTCTGCATCTGCTGCCATCTGCTCGTCGTGCATCCCTGTGGTGTCTGTGTGGCTTGTCTGCTCTGCTCTCAGATTTTCCCAGTCTGGTAGCTCCGCCCACACTTCCTGTCTGCCTTCAGCCAATCAGCGTTTCTATTAAACCAGTAGGCAGGACAAATATTTACAACATACCATAATCCCACTACAGGGCATAGCAGGTTTGGAGCTTTAAGACTCTGAGAAAGCCAGTTGAATAGAGCATCATCCTAACTCGATCAGGGTCAAGTCAGAGCATGTGGGTCACGGCTGTGGACCAGCTATTTTTTTCTTTAATGAAAAGAGCAACTAAGAGTTCAGTAAGCTTTAGTCTCCAGCATTGTCTCTCAGTTTCGTGTATTATTAAATTAACATAATATTATGAAAAAGCATCTGGGTGGTACTGGCATACACCTTTAATCCCAGTACTTGAGAGACAGAGGCAGATGGATTTTTGAGTTTGAGGCCTACCTAGTCTACAAAACGAGTTCCAGGACAGCCAGGGCTACACAGAGAAACACTATCATGAAAAAAGAAAACCAAATATGTATTATGAGAAAGCAAATGATGGATATAAAGCAAGAGAAAGTCTTGAGGCTCTGCAAGCATCTATATTGAGTCTAAAATTGATGTATACAGACCATCTCTTTTGGCAAAAATGGCAATTACTTAATGGGGTAGAACCAAGAACCTGAAATACAATTTTCCTGGCCTGAGGTATCATGGAGATGAAATATCTCCTGAAGAAGCTTCTCTAGTCATGGTTTGCACAGATCTGTCTGCAGGAAACATACACAACTGGCTTGTTCCTTCTGGTGTGATCATAATCTCTGGAGCGTATTATCATAGTTCCTCCTAAAATAAAGTTTATTAAACAAGCCGAAAAATAATCATAAGAAATTTACATGCCAAAAGGACCAATATGTATACAAAAAGCCAAAAGCTCTCCTTTATCCAGTGGAGTAAGTTCCATGTGGGGCAGCAAATATTCAAATCTAAATACCCTGCCCGTTGCTCACATAAAGAGCATTTTTGGATGTTACTGCTAATTTTATGGGTACAGGCCACAGTGTCCACTTTTGTCCAAGTACAGCTGACAAATGTTGGACTCTGTCTTCCTGTCTTCCCAGGGTCTTAATATTCAGTGGAAATGTCATATTTTTAGCCTTTCTTAGTGTCTTAGTTAGGGTTTCTATTGCTGAGATGAAGCCCTGTGACCAAAAAGCAAGACGGCGAGGAAAGGGTTTATTTGGCTTACACTTCAGCATTGCTGTTCCTCACTGAAGGAAGTCAGGACAGGAACTCACAGAGCAGGATCCTGGAGGCAGGAGCTGATTCAGAGGCCACAGAGGGATGCTGCTTACTTGCTTGCTTCCCATAGATTGCTTAGTCCACCTGGGGCTGGAGAGATGACTCAGAGGTCAGGAGCACTGACAGCTCTTCCAGAGGACCTGAGTTCGATTCCCGGCAACCACATGGTGGCTCACAGCCATCTATGACGACGTCTGGTGCTCTCTTCTGAGGCTCCTTCCTTTGATGACTCTAGCTTGTGTCAAGTTGACACACAAACCACCCAGTAAACCTGGCAAGTCATCTTCATGTTCATTATTACATAGGGTATCTGAGTAAAAAACATGCCTCTGTTCATATGTTAAGCTAGAGCTCATGGACAGTGGGGACAACAATCCCATTGCCAAGTTTCCTAGGCAACGGGTATGTGTGCTCAGCTAGTACTGCATTTGTTTGTATAGAGTAAATGTATCTTGTAGAATCCCTGTTCACAGCAAGAGGTTTGCTTTGGGTTCAGTGGAGACTTGTAGATTGTCATTTTGTTCCAAGTCCTGTAGGACAGGGCTGAAGTAGGTCTGTGTACTCACTGAAAAGTGAGTCTTGGTTGGATACATTCTTTTCTTTGTCTGGTCCTCTAAATAAGTTGTCTCAGACAATTTTGAGAGATCTGGGTCACTACAGCTAGTCTTTTCAAATTTTCAGCTGTGTATCAGTATCGGCAAAAAAACGAGTTTCAGATGAAGGCTTGTAATCAGTTTGTGAATTGTAGCTAGTTCATCAGACAAGGTGTTAATAGCCAATTGTTGTTATTCAGTAAGATTTATGATGTCTGCAATATCCTCATTGATGTCTCAAAGAATAGAAGATGCTATGCCAGCTTCAAGTAAGGAGCCAACCAACACAGCTCCATCAACCATCAAGTGTAAAGGTTTTCTTGCAGCAAACCTATTTCCTGAGTGGTAGAAGACTGGCGTTCTCCTTAACTCAGGCTCAGAGAAAGAGTTCTTCAGGTCAAAGTCATGATCTGAGGTGTAATTATAAGTCTAACAGTAATCCCAGGTCAGATGTGATGCTCTCCACTAACTATTGGCAGAGAGGTACCGCGTTGACAAATGCTGCCTTGTGGCTGTGAAGAATTTGTTCTCATCCCATCCTCCTCTATCAATGATACCTGGTGTTAGGCTGCCTTCTTCGATTCCACAGGATTTCCATGTTATGGAGAAGACACTTCATCAAAGTGGGGTTCTTTGTGCTGAGTTCCTGAATGTGACATATTGACTATAGGCTTAGGGGACACAAAGTCTCCAGTGCCCCATTCCTTGAGCTGTGGTAGTGGAAAAATCATGTATAAATAAAAGCAAAGTCCTAGGTCTGTGTGTTTCTAGTGTTCCAGTTTGGAAAGGTCCATACCTGCAGTTTCCCATCAATGTAAGTTTCTGTGGTCTTCCTTTTTTATGTGATACTTTGGCACAAAGGAGTGGGTTTAGGGCACCCTCTGGTTGCCAGTTGTATCAATGTTCCATATTCTTGGAGGAAACAAGTGTGTGATGTACCTGGCGTAATATCCAGAGGAATTGGGAAATCTTCCATTTCATCATCGTGGAGCGTATGTACGGTATCACAGCTCCAACAATTCTTCCTCATTTGGCAAGTAGATTTTTTGGTTTTAAGGATGGGTTCCAGTTATCACTGATGATTATTGACTATCCTTTGGTTTCACAATATTCCTTAAAGATGTGTCAGTAAATGTAGTTGTCAAGGTGTGAATCGTCTGAGAATGGTGTGTAAAAAAGACTGGTAGGTCAGTTACAATACTCCATTATCTCTTCCTCCATTTAGACTTGTTTTGTTGGTGGTGTAGTAAACCTTGTATAGTGGTGGTCCAATTTGGAATCATTGATGGACTCTGAGGCAATTTGAATGGATTTTTCCTCACAAGTCCAGTGTGAATTGGGTTAGTTATATATATATATTGAGTTGTCCCATATACTTGAGGTGACAGTGTGTTGGTACAGTTTACATCAGTTGGTACCCATCCCAGAGAGTCTTTTGTGGGCGTTGAGGCCTTTTGCATCTAAAATTGTGGTGGCATATAGGCCATGTTTGTACAAAATAAGGCTGGCTGTGCTACAGTATAATCTGAGTTCTATAGAACACCGTGCAGGCACAGAAGGTCAGGTGTCTGAATGATTCTCCTCGGGAAGCAGAGCAGGCTACTCCCCTTACGCTCCCCCACTTTCTTCTGTATTGCCCTCCCTCACCCTCCTTGACGTGCCCCTTTCCCATTTCCCTGATCAGATCACTGTACCCCACTATTCCTCTCTCTATTACTCCCCAACCCCCCCAACCTGGCAGTGGTCTCATTTTACTTTTTTGGTTTCTGTAGTTCTATGCACTGTGCACTCACATCTAAAGATTTGGAGCTCGGTATCTCCAGTAAGAGAGATCATATAGCTAGGCAGTGGTGGGCATGCCTTTAATACAGCGCTTGAGAGGCAGAGGCAGAGGCAGGTGGATCTCTGAGTTAGAGGCCAGTCTGGCGTATAGAGTGAGTTCCAGGACTACACAGAGAAACCTTGTCTTGAGAGAAGGGTGGGTTGGGGAAGAGAGAACATGTGACATTTGTCTTTCTGGATCTGGGTTACTTCACTCTAAATGATCTTTTCTAGTTCCATCCATCTAATGCAAAGCTTATAATTTCTTTTCCTTACAGATGAATAGTATGTCATAGTGTATATGTACCACATTTTTATCATCCTTTATTTTTTCAGAGTATGTCTTCAGTGTCTTTGTCAATTATTAAATGACTGAAGTTATATGTACTAATGTTTAGATCTTCAGTTTTGTTCCATTGGTCTGTTTTTGATGTCAAAACTATATTGTTTTTATGGTTTTATAATATTTATTAGATTTGTAGTCTCTTTAGTGTTTTATTGTTTTGTTTTTGCATGGGGTTGTTTTGGCTACTCAGGGTCTTTTGGAGTTTCTTATGAAGTTTTAGTATAGTTTTTTTCTATTTCTGTGAATATTAAGATACGGGTTACATTAAATCTGTAAATAGCTGATGATCATTTTCACATTAATTCTATGAATCCATGAGCATGGGATGTGTTTACATTTAGGGGCTGGCAGACATGTTTTCTTTGAGGCTATCGTGAGTGGGAGTGTGTGCCCATGGCTCCTTCTCCATTTGTGTGCTGTCGGTGTGTATAATAGAACAGCTATTGATTGTACAAGTTGATTCTCTATCCTGTCACATTGCTGGACTTGTGTATCATTTCTAGAAGTTTTCTGATAGATCTTTTGGGATCACTAATGTCATCGGCAAATTGGTATAATTTAACGTCTCCCTTCCCTGTGTGGCTCTCTTTACCCTCTTTCTCTTGCCCTATTGTCTCAGTTAGTCCTTCCAGCACAGTGTGGAAAAGGACTGGGGACAGTGGCTATACATCCTGCCTTCTCCATGACTCCCATTGTTTTGCTTCAAGCCTTTGCACATGCACATTACCAGTTGGTGTTCTGTATATAGCTTTTATTATGTTGAGACATGTTCTCTCTAGCCTTACATAATAATCTTTTATCATGAAAGCATGTTAGTTTGGTCAAAGACTTTTCCTTCATCTATTGAGATGATCATGTTAATTGTGTCCTTAAGTCCATTTTTGTGGTTTATTATATCTATTGATTTGGGTATGTTGAACCATCTCTGTTTCAGGGATAAAGCCACATTGTGCATGGTGTATGATTTTTTTTTAAGATTCATTTGTTTATTATATATACAGTGTTCTGCTGGCATGTCAAAAGAGGGCATTAAATCTCATTACAGATGGTTTGAGCCACCATGTGGTTGCAGGAAATTGAACTCAGGACCTTTGGAAGAGCAGTCAGTGTTTAAGATACCTCTGAGCTATCTCCCCAACCCCGATGTATGAACTTTTTGATGTATATATTCTATTTGCAAGTAGTTTATTGAGAAACAATCTGTCTTCTTTGGGGTATAGGTGTGTAGTTTTTCTTGTGCCTTTGCCTAGTTTGGATATTAGAGTGACACTGCCTTCATGGGTTTTGCTGGGTATATTATTGTGTTTTATCTGTTTTAGGACTTGGAATGCATTGCTTCTTGGTCTTCTGGCTTTCAAAGTTTCCATTGAGAAATCCAGTGTCATTCTGATGGGTTTCTCTCTTTCCCTTATAGCTTTTGGCACACTTTGTTATGTGTTCTTAGTGTTTGCTGTGATATGCCATGGGGATTTTCTTTTCTGGTTCCATCTTTTTGATCTTCTATGTACTTTCTTATTTTGCTTTTTTTTTTTTTTAAAAAAACTTTATTTATTTATTTGCCTTGATGTTTGTCTGGAACTGGAACTACAGACAGTTGTTAGCTGCCACGTGGGTGCTGGGAATCGAACCCGGGTCCTCTGGAAGAGCAGCCGGTGCTCTTAACCACTGAGCCATCTCTCCAGCCCCTTATTTTGCTTTTTGAAACAAGGTCTCGTACATAGCCCTGATTGCCTAGGAAATCTCTATATATACCAGGCTTACCTTAAATTCACACAGATCAGCCTGCCTCTGCCTCCTGAGTGCTGGTATTAAAGGTGTGCACCACCATGCTCAGCTTCTGTATGCTTCTTGTAGCTTATGTGGCTGTATCTGTCTTTAGTTTGGGTAAGTTTTCTTTCATTATTATGGAAAAAAGTCATTTTTTTTAAATCCATGTATCCCCTTGTTCAGGCTCCCTTCCCCCTCCTGCCTGGAAACTATTCTTTTTCACTTTTTTTTTTTAAACTTTATTTATTTATTTGCCTTGGTGTTTGCCTGGAACTGGAACTAAAGACAGTTGTCAGCTGCCATGTGGGTGCTGGGAATTGAACCCGGGTCCTCTGGAAGAGCAGACAGTGCTCTTAACCGCTGAGCCATCTCTCCAGCCCCCACTTTTTTTTTTAAGATTATCTTTATTTTATGTGTATGAGTGTCTTGCCTGCATGTGTAGAAGTGTACCCACATGGAGTCAGTAGTCATAGAGGCCAGCAGAAAATACCAGATCCCTGGAACCAGATAAAAGTATAAAGTGAGAGTTGTGAACTGCCATGTGGGTGCAAGGAACCAACCAGTGGCCTTAACTACAGCACTGCCCCTCCAGGACCTGGTGGATGCCTTTCTTTGCTTATTCCCCAAGGAGAGGGAGAAACTTTGCTGTTAGAAGACCAGATGAAGGGCTGGATAGATGGCTCAGAGGTTAAGAGCACTTCCAGAGGTCCTGAGTTCAATTATCAGCAACCACATGGTGAATCACAACCATCTATCTTGAGATGGTGCCCCCTTCTAGCACACAGGCATAGTGGAGGCAGAATGTTGTATACATAATAAATGAAATCATTTTTTTTTAAAAAAAAAAGACCAGATGAGAAGGCTCTAGAATCTTTCTCTACCTCTTTGAAATGTAAATATATCCCTTCAGAGATCTCACCCTACAGATGTCTCTGAACCTCCTGTTCCCTGGCAGGATAAACACAGGCCATTCCAGTTCAGTGAAGCACATGGAATTCTGCCTCTAAGTTGTAGCTGAGTTTTCCAAAGCTCTAGGAACTCAGGTTTCTGGCTTGATGTATTCAGAGATCACTGAAGAAACACTAAACTCTCCTGTCTGTATCACACAATTGTGTGTCCCTTGGGTTTTGCCACAGTTGACAGTTGACTGTGATTAGATTTTCTGCAATATGCCACTCTGCTGGCATTTTTTTTTTCTCTAGACAGGATCTCACTATGTAACCCTGAACTCCTTATATAAACCAGACTTTCTTTGAAGTTACAGAGATATGCCTGCCCCTTTATATTTTTTTTTTTGTTCCAAACTGATCTGCAGATGTGATGACCTTACCCATTGTGGGTTTGTCTTAAATGGCACCTGCCCAGCTAGGGTCTGCAAAACTCCAGAGACAGGATAATGTTAATTCTCCTGCCATGATATCTGCTTTATTTTCCAGTAAGCAGCATCCTTCCATGGTCTCTGCATCAGCTCCTGCCTTCAGGTTCCTGCTCTGTTTGAGTTCCTGTCCTGACTTCCATTAATAATAAATGGAAATATGGAAGTGTAAGCTAAACAAACCTTTTCTTCCCCAGGTTGCTCTCATCACAACAATAGAAACTCACATAGGAATCAAGTTAGTTATTATACAAATAGTGTGGTGATTCTCGCATTTAATCCTAACACTTGGCAGGCAGAGGCAGGTAGATCCTCTGTGTATTTCAGGACAGTCCTGTCTACACAGTGAGCTCCATACAGCTAAGTGTAGCATACGTTTTGTCCACCAACCAGCTCCCAAATCATGGCATTAGTTTATGCTTGTCCCTGTAGCTCCTTATAACTTATTTTAACCTGTGTCTCTTCATCTACATTTTGCCTCAGGGCTTTTTACCTTTCATTCTATATGTCTTACAGTGTCTGACTTTATGGCAGCAGCTGCCTGGCTAGCCGGTCCCAGGCATCTCCCTCTCTTTCTCGTTTTCTTTTCCCTAGTTCTCCCCCAAGCCTAGATTCCTCCTACTACTTATTTTGCCTGCCAACCCACATCACTCCTCTGCCTAGCTATTGGCTGATCGGTTTTTATTAGACCAATCAGGTGCCCTAGGTAGGCAAACAAAACAGCAACACACCTTTACATTTACATAATTAAACAACTACAGCATACCTTTACATAGTTACAGTAATATTCCACAATATAAACAAATGTAACACATCTTTACATAATTAAAGTAGTATTCCATAAAAAAGGCTATAGAGAGCCTGCCTCAAAGCAAAAGTCTATAGCTTCCCCAAATGACTGCATTAACCTAGTTCAAATGTATACTCTTCTTTTTAATAATTTATTTTTATTGTATATGCATTTGTGTTTTGCCTGCATGAATGTCTGTGTGAAGGTGTTGAATCCTCTGAAATGGGAGTTACAGACAGTTATGAATTGCCGTATGGGTGCTGGTAATTGATCCCCGGTCCTCTGGAAAAGTAACCAGTGCTTTTAACCACTGAGCCATCTCTTCAGCCCCAAAATATATACTCATTATAGCTGGATAGTATGTTAATAACTGATTCTGCTATGGCTTGCAAGGAAAAACCTGCATCAAATTCTTCTATGTAAGAGACTAGTGAGTTGAAGCCAACCTCAATGCCTTCTAGGCTAAGCAGTCATAAATGACAGAAATCAGGAACAGGTTTTCTGTTTGTTTCCTTTCTAGTGGAATCTTTCTCGTTGTGGGAAGCTGCCCACAGAGCACACCCCAAGCTGCTTGGTCTTTCGGGTTTTCATAAATGCTTCAGTACTTCTGATTACTATCCAAGAGATCACCTTTTAATTCCCTTTAGCCAGAACGTGCCATGACATTTCAATAAGGAGGGCTGTGGTGGTGCTGGGAGGTCAAGAATATCAGTATCAGAGGTGATGTAGTGACCTGGATTCTGAGGAGGATCCCCACACCTTACAATCCTGCTGCTTCACCTTGACTTTGCTACAAAAAGAATTTTAGGCCAGTGTTGCTGTTGTTCAGGGCCCTAATGTCTCCCTTGGAGAAGAGAGTGATGGCTGACTCGTCTATTCAGCAGTAGGGAGAGCCTTATTTATACCCTTCTCCCAGCATCCAGGCTGAGTTCTGCTGTCACCTCTCATTGGTTGGGTACAATCCACAATCAGGACCTCTGACAGTACCTGTTGCTAGGCTGTCAGACTCCGGGTCAACTTACAAGGAAGTACGTTATGCGCATGCCTTAAAAACTGTTTGAGCCAATTTTCTTGACCCTTTGGGAAGTTGGTTCTGACTCCTGAACACTAAGGGAGGGATCAGGGACAAGGAGGGGAGTAGAGGCAGATCCCAAAGCAGTTGAGAATGGAGTCAGGCTGTGTCAACCCAGGGTACTCTGGGTAATTGCCAGCCAGGGCAAGCCTCCAAGTGAAGGATGGCAGCAAGTGCCAATGGCAGATCCCAGATTAGCTATATTCCTTAAGGTGCTAAATTTGTGAAAATAAACAGATCACATTTATTTGTGTTTTATATACATTGGTGTTTTGCTTGCATGAATGTTTTTGTGAGGGTGTTGGATCCCCTCGGATAGGAGCTACAGTTGTGAGCTGCATTGTGGATGCTGGGAATTGAACTCAGGTCCTCTGGAGAATAGTCAGTGGTCTTAACCTCTGAGCCATCTCTCCAACCCAGCAGATTCCATTTGAAGCAAACAGTGACACAGCACACTCCACCACAGTTACTGGTCACAGCATTACTCAAAGGAGCAAGAATACACTGCCAGCTGCCACAGTCAAATCACAAACTAAATAATTTCCTTACGTCATAAATAAATGTGGCTTTCACAGGGCTATGCTTAAATTCAACAGCAAGCCACAGATCCATGACATTAACCCCACGAAGAGCCCAAGGCATATGGTTTCCCAGCTTCCAAAGAAATGATATTGGGGAAAGGCTTTGGGACAAATGGCCAGAAAGAGAAAAGCTATGAAGCCTTAACAGCTGTTACCCACCCCCCAAGTTGCTGAGCACTGGTTAGTCTGAGGTCCAGCTTCCTTCCCTTCTCTGGTGTCCTCAGCATCATGGCCTGTGCCTCTCAAGTCCAGGGAAAAGACCCCCTTCAATACATCCCCGCCTATGGCTGGGAGTCTACCATAACTTTCAGTGTTTACATGTGGACACTCCAGGTCCCAAGGCCATGCTTAAGAACACTCATTTATAATCTCCATTTCAGAACACTCTGCAGTCTGTCACAGCATGCTTTGGAGGCAGATGCAACCTTTTTTATTTACTCTGAAAGGGATTTTTATTGATTATTATGGAGGCTTCTTAGCACTCCAGACTGCTGTCACTAGTGAGGGGTAAGACTGAAAAGCTAGACATACCATGGCTTGTGTCAGGCCTTTAGAAGAGGTACCTCAGTTAATGGAAACCTCAGTGTTGTCAGAGCATGCTCATCACCGTGTGCACTGAAGGCCACTCACATACAGGTCAGCATACTGGGATGGCGAATCCAAATGATAAATCTGTGACTTGCCTAGTCTCCCAACTTTCAGAAACTGTGACCTTTCCTTCTCTGTAACAACACAGATTGTGGTTTGCATCAGTCTTGCAGAGCAGATTCTAGGATTGACCAACAGGGATAAGCGCAGAACTTGTTTCTCTTGACGCTGGCTTGAGTGAACACCTCCCCACCCAAGGGAGGGAGACAGCAGGAGAAAACCAAGGGCTTGTCTGTGACTGCTGATAGCCCTGTCTTCAGTATGCACATCCACTCAGCCACTAAGGCCCCAGCTATGCATGGAGTAAAACTCAAGCAGTACATTTTCTAACATCAGCAGGGAAGAGGCCAGCATTGGGAGGTCTGTGTCCCCCACTCCATAAAGCCACTGATGCTTCAAGGCACTCCAGCCTGAGAACCTGAGCCAGAACTCTGACCACTGAGTTATCCCAGAGCACAGGCTGTAGCCACGCCTCTGGGAGGTTCAGGCTAGGTACCCATCATCAGTTGTACATTCACAAGTCTGAGACTGTCCCATGCCTGCAGTATCTTCCCTGACAAATCTGGGTAAGAGCCACATCTTCCCCAAAGGGCTTCTGGGAAGACAATATTTCAACTTAAATAAGACACTCAGAACAGTGCATAGCTCTGGAAGATTGTTGAATTAAACCAATATCTAGGGGGAATAAAGTTTTATTTCAACAAAGAAAAGTCTGGTAACCTCTTATCTTCTGGTGAAATCGTGTGAATTTACAGTAGTCTATTCTCTGTAGAGCCCTTGTCTGGCCTCACTTATGGCGAGGGTGGGACAACTGTCCTTGGTTGTTTCCAAGGGAAAGAATAGAAAACAATCAACTTCACAATAGTTCAAGTTCAATTTACCATATTTTTTATTAAGAACTTTCTATTTTGGGTTTTTTTTGGGGGGGTGCGGGGGTGAGAGAGTTCCTCTGTGTAGTCCTGGCTGTCCTGGAACTGGCTCTGTAGACCAGACTGGCTTCGAACTCAAGAGACCTGCCTGCCTCTGAAGGGATGAAGAAAATGGATTTTCTCTGACCACATGGGGAGAAAGAGGCCACTACTTTCAGTTCTAAAAGAAGGGAGGAAAAAAAACCTTTGCTTTTTGGAGACAGGTTGGAAAAGCCCTGTTTTCTCTCTCTAACCTTTTGGAATATAAATGTCTCTCTCTAGGAGCCACATTTGCTTTGGTGGCCCTGAAGTCCCAAGGCTTGCTTTTCCTTGAATTAAAATACATGTTTTGGGTTTGGAAATCTCACCAGAGATTCTCACTAGAGGTTGCAAAACAAGCAAAGCATTATGTGCCTTCTGGAAGATTCTAGAAAGCATAATTCTTCAAAGATCAGGTTCTTAATACTAAACGTGCCATTCAGTCATTGGGATAAGTTATGACCCCACAGTCCTGTGTTCTGGCTTGCCCTAGAGCACTGGCTTAGGTCCACTCACATAGCTCTGTTATGTCAGTACTGGGTTGTTAGGCCCAGGGGTAGTCTATTAGGAAGTGTAGCATGAAGGTCTTAGGCCACAATAGGAAAAAGAGGAGATTAAAAGAAGTAATGAGTTAGGGAGCAAGTGGACTTTTGAAAAGATGTTAAACTCCTCCTCTGGGTCAAAACTCACCAAGAAAGGCAGGAAGAAGATTGAGGGGACTTGGGGACCCAGGTGTGAGCAAGGCTAAGGAAGAGGTCAGGTTGCTGTTGGCGATTCGTGCCAGGACTCTCTGGATGTCCCCAGAACAGAGATGTAGTCATTTTAAGGGCTTAGTAGATCAGCTCTTCAGAGTGGCAGTCAGGGCCACTGACCTAAAGTGGCCCTTTTCACATCTCTCAGCCTATGTTTTTGAAGTGATGACCTTGAGGTAACAGGCTGAAGTGTGTTGAAGAAGCCAAGCAGATAATACACAAATATTTATATGGACAGTAGATATACAGGGATAGACGGTCAAAAGTTATTAAACTATTCCTAAGAGTTACATAAGTTGTATGTTGTATTTAAATTATAATTCTACTGTAACAATCTGGCTAAATAAAGGAACTGGGGGTGGGGGAAGCCAAGCAAACAAGTACCACTTTCCACCCAGAGGGACAGGGTGTTGGACAGGTGGGATGTTCTCTCTCAGTACATCTGCTTACGTGAAGATGGGTCACAAAATTGTCTTATTCTGTGCTCAAGAGAACCTGCAGTCTTGAGAAACTTCACTTTTGTGTCTTTAAAATGTAAACATTTGAACACAAACTCATCAAGATGGCCCCTGGAGTCATGTGAGAAGTCGTTAGTGGATTCTCCTCAGCGGATCACTCTGGGGTTCATTGCACTAAGTGCAACAGACATGCCTGTCCTTGGTGCTCAGAGGTTTCTACCACACAGCTCACAGGTAAATCTTCACAGTCTGAACAGCCAGATTCTAGCCCTCCTCCTGGCTACAAGGAGTGGTATGCCATTGGTCCACTGGAAGAGCTTTCGTCTGTCATGCCATATGCTGGCTGAGGCGATTTCCTACATAGTCATGCAGGCCTTCATTGCTGGTGGGTTGTTGGGAACAGCCATGCTGGGTTGGAGGGGAGGCTCATACAAAAGAGTAATGTATCAGCTAGAGAGGAGCTTGGATCCCACTTCATTTATCTTAAAGCCCTCAGTTTTGGAAGGCCATGAGGCCAATGCTCCTGGGAATTTTCCAAACTTACAGAAAGTAGCTAACATTGCTCCTGGAAAAAATTTCAAACTCAAAGAAAGTAGCTAACATGAGAAAGAAGAAAATGGACAGCACCTTTGGAGATTATAGATCTAACAAGGAATCTATCTTCTTTGACAGGGAGATAGGGAGGCATTGCAGCAACCCACCATTGAAAAAGAAGGGAATGTCAGGGCAGAATTCTGATGGACTCAAGAAGGTATTTGGTCTAAGAGACCAGGACCCCGAGGCATGACATCCTCAGAGGAGGGTCTAACCCCTCAGACTCCGCTTGACATAATGAGAACCCAGGATTGGCTCACTTATAAAATTAAATCATGTTTAAATTAAAATTTTACTACTTTGTGTGTATGGTTGTTTTGTCTGCATGTATGTCTGTGGACCAGATGTACACACAGGGAGACACACACACACACAGTGCCAGCTGAGAGCCAAAAGAGGATCCTCGGCACTGATTTACAGATAGTTGTGAGCCAACATGAGCTAGGAGTTGAACCAGGTCCTCTGCAAGAACAGCCAGTGCTTTTAACCACTGAGCCATCTCCAGGCCCAGTCTTTAAAGTTTTAATGGTCTAGAAATACTTTCAGTGAGATTACATTCATGGAAATTGTTTTCCTAGATGGCTTTATTTAGTTAATTTTTTTTTCAAGACAGGATTTCTCTGTACAACCCCGGCTGTTCTCAACTAGCCCTGTAGACCAGGCTGGCCTTGAACTCAGAGATCTGCCTGTCTCTGCCTCCATGTGCTGTGCCACCATGTCGGGCTTGGTTTTTTATCTTTTCAAAGTTAATATTTCAGAGGCCAGAAGAGTCTGTAATCAGCTTGAAGGCAGCTAGAGCTGGACAGACAGTACGGACAAGGTTGAGTGTGATCATCCACACAAGCCCAATGTTGCCTTCCAGATTGAACCGCCATGGTGCAGATACCAGGAAAGAAGGTGTCCAGCAGGTGGAGCTGCCCCACAGAGGGGAGAGGGCACCTGGCACTAATGGGTCAGGGACAGGCCTCCCTGGATTCTTTATTGTCCCCAGTGAAAACATGAAGCAAGCAAGGCGCTCTCTGCAAGGCTTTTGTTGAACCTTGTGTGGTGTAGTCTAGTGGAAGAGGCAGCATTGGGTTTCTCTCATGAAAAAAGTACAAGCTTCCCAGCTTCTGTCACCACAGAGCCCAGGCCTCATTACCCCAGAAGGTCTCACCATTGAGCATAACCTATTTCCAGGCAAACCTATCCACAGAGACTTGGGGAGTCAGGGAGGACCCAGGCTCATTTAGGACCAAGACAACTTCCTTTGACAAATGTCAAGGCCTGTATTCTAAAATACAGGTAGAATTATAGTTATTTGCATCTATTTCCCAAGGTAATAAATACATTGATTGCCTCTCAGAACTGTCATTTCAAATTCTCCCTTCCCATGCTTTCCACATGCAGCAAAGAAATTCCCTTCCAGGACAGTGTCTCCTGTAACTTCTAAGATAGATTTCATCAATACTTAAAAAATTGCGATTCTAGGTGAAGGCACAGCTTCTTCCTCTCATAGCATTTGTAGCCCAGCTTGGGCATAAATAGCCTAGGACCTCTTCTGTAAACAGCTGGGTATGGGCTAATGAATATCTTGTGATGTCAAATCCAGAGGCTCCAGTCAAGCCCTTGGCACACATTGCTTACAGCAGAAACCATGAAGAGGCAGCTCATGCCACTTGTCCTTGGGTGGGGAGATTTGGGTTAAACAAAGAATTTTCTTGTGGGGTTTAGAAAGCTGAAAAATGACTTGTATAAACAAAGGGTAGATTTGCCTCCTCTAATGATGCTTAGAGGCAGGTTGGCTGGCATGGGCACAGCTCACCAGGGCTGTTCCAACCTGAGAGTTCCTTTCTGCTTTACCTTCTTGAGTGGATGGTTGTTTATCCTCCAATTTTTCTCCTGGTAATGAGATGGCTGCATCTACCTAAGACCTGGCCGGGAAGGCATGGTAGTACACACCTGTAGTCACAGCACTCAGGAGGCAGAGGTTAGGGGTTTGAGTCCAAGTAGGAAGAAAAAAATGAAGGATGTTAAGTAAGAGTCTTTTAAAATCTCTTTGTCCAAAGTTGTGTTACATTAAGCAGTTCTAAGTGAAGCTAAAGATGGAATAGAACTTTCACACGACAGTGGATAGGAGACTGGGACCTATCTCCCAGTACTGAATGGACCAATCAAAATCTGAACTGCAGAAGTATATATCTCATACATGAAGTACAGCTTGACCACTCTGAGGTTCTTCCTTTCAGGAGAGAGGGCCATTGTCAGGATCAGTGTTCAGTCAAAAGGCTATGGGAACTGGAAAAGTCAGGATTGATCAAATATCTCATTCATGTTCCTGAGCAATGGGCTTCAAGAAGAAGAAAAAAAAAAAAAACCTCAGCGTGCTCATGATGCTGTGGCTGATTAGGTGTAATGTGGATTTTAGTGTTGATGAGGAACTGACACCTGTCAATCTTATTCCAGTGCTGTCAAATGTTGGCCTTGGGAGTGCCTTTGAGTACCTTCTGTTCCCTTCTTAAAAAGCTGAGGTTACTAATCAGTCAGTAAGGAGGGCACTCAGTAAACGAAATGAAGGATGTGAAGCCATGGCTGCTTAACACACACCAAGACGGCCCCTGCTCTTCCATGCTGCCATTAGTACCTAAGAATCCAAAGGAATGTGTCTCATTCTTTTTTTCATACATGCTAGTCCTGCTTGGGTATCTCCACATGTCTTGAGAAGGCATTCAGATGGGAGGTTTGTAGCTCCCACATCGGGTTATAATTGTCTCCACCCTGCTCCTCCTCACTACAACCAAAACCTCTGAGGGCAAGTACTGTGTCCCATTTGCTGTAGTTCCCAGACAACTGTCATATTCATATAATAGATACTCAATAAATATCTGCTGGATAAGGAGTGGAATAAATATCTGCTGGATAAGGAGTGGTGTGGGCGCCTAAAGATGCACTGCAGTGGCTACTCCCTGTAGCTCAAAGATGTACATATCGTTAAGATTCCAAGCAGCATCTTTTCAAACACTGGGCCACCAGATACTTTTTCTTTTCTTATTATTGGGAGAGGGGTACACCACATGGTGGATGCGTGCAGGTCAAAAGACAACTTTGTGGAATCAGTTCTCTGCTTCCACCTTTATGTGAAAGTGGGGTGGGGCACTGAACTCAACTCATGAGTCACATTTGAGCAGCAAATGCCTTTCCCTGGTGAGCCATCTTTCTGGCCCAGGACATTTGTCCTTAGCTTGGTAAGCGTGGTAGTACATACCTTTAATCTCAGCACTTAGGAGGCAGAGGCTGGAGGGCCTCTGAGCCAACTTATTCTACATAGTGAGTTCCAGGGGCTACATAGAGATGCTCTCAAAAAAAGGAAAACAAAAGTTTAACCTTTAAAAATATTATTTTATTGTATGTGCATTGGAACTGGCATTACAAACAGTTGTGAGCTGCCATGTGGTTGCTGAGAATTGAACCCAGGTTCTCTGGAAGAGCAGTCTTAACTACTGCATCATCTTAACTTTTATTATTATATGCATATGGGTATTTTGCCTGCAGCTTATATCTGCACCATGTGTACACAGTGCATTCAGATGCAAGAACAGGATATCAGATCCCTTGAAACCTTAAGCTACAAATGGTTGTGAGTAGTCATGTGGGTGCTGAGAATCAGCTGGTTCTCTGTACTTGATCTTTGCAAAGAATCAAAAAAACCAAAGTTCTCTGGGAGAACAGCCAGTGCTCCTAACTGCTGAGCCTTTTCTTCAGCCCAAGCCTCCTTTTTCTTACAGAATGCTTCATGCAATGAATGTTCTACAAAACAGAGTTTGAAAAGTGCTGATCTATTTTGGGGCCACATGGCAGGCTCAGATTAGAACACCCTGAAACTCTTATTGAAGTGTTAGACACCCCTCCCCATTCAGTGGGGCTCATTTTAAATGTGAAGCCTAGGCAGATAGAAAAGACAGTTATATGGAAATTTTATTTATTATTCAAATAACAGCTTGGCACTAGATTGTCTTCCATAGTTATGTACAATGTTTTGTCTTGTTTTTAAAGACAGGATTTCTCTGTGTAGCCCTGGCTGTCCTGGAATTAGTTCTGTAGACCAGGTTGGCCACAGAGGTTCACCTGCCTGTCTACTCCTGAGTTCTCATATTAACAACAGTATATTTTTGAGACCGTATTTTATTTTTGCATGTGTATGTGTGTGGGTATGCATGTGCCATACATCATGAATATGAAGAGTCAGAGGACAATTTGTGGGAGTTAGTTCCACTGTGTGACAAGTCCCTTCACCTGTGGCCCCAGTGATATTTTATATTTATCATCATGACACATAGCAGTGAGAACTGGGTTAAGTGGGAGCCACCCCCTGTGTCCTCCAAGACCTCTTGGGAAAAAGAATCATCTCAAATTTTTGTCCTAGGTTTCCCTAGAAAGCCAGGAACAAAACCATGTACATTTTTGGGGGGGATTGGGAGAGAAATTTGAGTTTATTATTATTATTGTTGTTTTGGTTTTCAAGACAGGGTTTCTCTGTGTAGCCTTAGCTGTCCTGGAACTTGCTTTGTAGACCAGGCTGGCTTTGAACTCACAGAGATCCACCTGCCTCTGCCTCTCAAGTGCTGGGATTAAAGGTGTGTGCCACCACTGTCCAGTCAGTTTTACTACTTATATGTATTATTTATATGTGTATGGGCATTTTGCCTGTACATGTCTGTGTACCACTTGCATGCTTGGTACCCTCAGGAGCCAGAAGAGGACATCTGACCTTCTAGAGATTGAGTGACAGATGGTTGTGAGCTGTCCTGTGGATGCCAGAAATTGAATGTGTGTCCTCTGGAAAAGCAGCAAGCCCTCTTAACCATTCAGTCCTCTCTACAGCCCCAATTTATAGCTGTTCTCCGAGTTACCAGTTGTCCCTATACCAGAAGTGCTGGTGAGAAAGACACCCACTTTCTGGAACCTGTGAATATGTTGCCTTGCATGGCAGAGGGGACTTTACAGATACAATGGGCTCTCCACTTGAGAAAGTCCTCTGTATTTCTGAGATAAACCTAGTCTACAGCTAGTATTGGAAGTGACACAGACTTTTTGAGAATGGAGGTGTTAGGGGCACTGTCATGGATGACAATGAAGGGCAGCACAAGACGTGTAGGTGCTTTGAATTTCAGAGAAAGGCTCAGCTCAGGTGGCTGTTGGTGATGTAGGGGACCTTAGTCATCAGTTTTTTTAATCACAAGGAAAGGAATTCTGCCCCAAACCTAAACTTATTCATCAACTATGCAAGTAAGAGACTAGGCTGAAAACCTAGGCTGGACAGTACATGAAGACAGGTGTGTGTGTGTGTGTGTGTGTGACAATGACGATGATGAATCTTGGATATCAGGAGTTCTAGGCTATCCTTGGCTACATAGCAGTAGGGCAGTGGCCTATTAGATCTTGCTTCAAGTTTAAAAAGGAACCTTCAATGCCAACACTTTGAGTGTGGCTCTGAGATTTAGAGCAAGAGGAATTAAAACAATCAGACTTCTGGTCTCTGGAATGTGTGATGATAAATGTATTCTTTTGTTCTTTTGTTTTTTGAGATAGAAATTTTCTGGAACTCAGAGATCTACCTGCCTTTGCCACTTGCGTACTGGGATTAAAGATGTGCACCACCGCTTCTGAGCTAGCAACTTTATTCTTAGAACTCCTAAATATGTGGGCTTCCTCTCTCTCTTGTGCTTGAGATGCAACCCAGGGCTTTGTGACTATTCTGCACATGCCTGAGTCTTTGGAGGTTTTTGTTTTGTTTTTGGATATAGGCCTGACTATGTAATTCAGTCTGACCTTGAACTCTTGACCCTCTTGCCTTGCCTCCTCCAGTGCCTTAGCTCTCATACCAGGCTTGTTGGAATGTTTAAGAGCCAGCCAGTGCCAGCCTTGATGGTATAGCAGTTAGCCTGGCTGCCTTGGAGAGCCAGCTGGTTTGTGGCACTAGCTCCTTCCTTCCCAGCAGAGTCCTTCCTGTGTCTCTGGTGATAATGAGGACAGCACAGGAAAGGAGAAGAGAGCCCTGCAAAAAATAAAACACTAAAGCCCAAGAAGTACTCCCAAGTAGAGGCCACCTGTCTTTTCCCTGTATCTGTGTGTTACCTGACAACCAAATTGTGGAGAATCTGTCATCCCTGGTCCAAAGCATCTCTTGTCTCACTCAACTGGCATTTGATATTAATGTATATATCACTTGAAAATGAGGCTGGTGACCCATGTTCCATACTCTATGCTTGGAGTACCCCAGGCTAATGTGTTCTGTAGCTTACCCTCTTGGCTACTAGATTAGAACATCATGTGGCCAGGCAGTTCCCAGGTTGAACATCTGGGCCATGGACTTGTATGCCTACAAGTCTACAGGGTCACCTGGGCCATGGCTGGGGCCAACATCAGACCCTGCAGAAATCCTCCACCAGCCTGTTCAGGGTCTGGTTTAGCCCTGCTGGAGTCACTCTGGTCCAGATCTGAGGCCAGGGGACACTTGCTTAGGCTTTTCTGTGAAGGTAGAGGAGACTGATGAGGAATGGGATACCTGGGAACTCTCAGGAGTAACACACTGGGACTGGGGTTGCAACTCAGTTGGTAGAATGCTAGCTTAGCATGCATGCCTATGATCCTAACACTTGGAAGGCAGAGGCCTGGGATATGTGAAACCCTGCCACCACCACCCCAGACAGGGCTAGCCTCAAACTCAGAGACCCACCTGCCTCTGCCTCCCAGGTGCTGGGATCAAAGGTATGTGCTACCACTGCCTGGCAATCCTTTCTTTCTTGGCTGAACTACATTACTGGTCATGCTGCAATTACAAGGTACCAGTCACAGCTGGCATCGCAGTGACTATGAGGGAAACAATCCTGCATGGGGCAGATTTGACACTTGTGGGTTTGATCCATGTAGGACCAGTGAGGCACTTCATGAGACGGACTACATATGGGCTAGAAAAATAATTAAGGAGATGTCTGTCCATGCAGCTTCATCATGGAGCAGGTCTACTGAGCTCAGTTCTCCTAGGTCCTGGTGCTAATTTCTTCTGTGTGCTACTGTAGACTATTCACCCCATACATCAGAACCCAGACAACTCTGTCCCAACCTAAAATATCCTCAGAAAAGCATGGGTGAGTGATGTCAACTTTGAAGGTTCCAGACTTGCTGCAGTCGAGAGCTGACTGTCCTGGACTGAAAGCATAATAAGTTCTGTTGTTCATCGTGAACTTGATCTTCCTCCCATCAATGCTGTCCCCTTTCACCAATTCCCTTTGCTTTCTAATTAAAACACTTGACTGATATTTCACCTTCTAGTCTCTGGTTTGGTTTGTTGTTTTGACACTTAGTCTTATGTATTCCCCAGGCTTTCCTGGAATTTGCTATGTAGCAGGGAATGACCTTTAACCCTTGATTCTAGGATTATAGATATGCATCGTCAATGCCCGTTTTCTGTGCTGTTGAGCATACCAGGCAAGGTACACCTCTAATTTTCAGTTGCTTCCTCTGTAACCAGTAGGGCAAAGTACACCCATATCCACTATCTACTGTGCTGGAGAAATCATTTCCCCTTCATGACAGACAACCAGCTGCCATAAATTACAGCCAGCTCACAAATCCTGGCACTATTTGATTGTAGATGTAGAGGACAAGTTTTTTTTTTTTTCTTTTCTTTTTTTCTTTCACTCAGCTGAAAGTGAGACAGAAAACTCTCTTGATCTTATTTCCATTCTGACTTTTTGAAGTTAGAACACAGCAGACCTAATCATTTAAAGCCCCTGAGCTCTGCGCATTGGCTGTTATCTTTGACGAGGAGCATGTTGTTACAAAAGGCTGGTTGGCTTTCTTTTTAAAACCAGGTCAGGATTAATTTTAAGTTTTAAAAAAAAATGTGGCAGATAAAAGAGCTGCTTGAAATCGGGGTCTCTTCTCGAGTTACTCTGAGCCCAGCATCCTCTTTTATTAAAGCTGAGTGTATCTGCAGGCTGTTTTGTCTGTGCTCCGCTGTCATCCCTGATGCGCTTGGGAGAAGCTTTTCCCACCGTCGGATTCAATACCAGGCCCCAAAGAGACCCTCTCGGATTTCCCGAATCTGGGTAATTAGCTGAGGTCCAGTGACTCAGTGAAACCATCTGAAGGTCAATAATGCATGGATTCTTGGCCGACTGCCTAGCACCGTGTGGTCCATAAGCATACCTGTGTAGGGCCTAACTGTTAAGAGGGAGGTTTGTGTTTTTAAACATAAAATATTAGGATTAGTGTTACATACACTGAACGCCATGACAAATTCTTATATGTATGAAAGAAACAAACAAAAAAAAAAACTTTCCAAACTCCCAGGAACCCTTCTGTTTACTTGCTTGTGAACCTCAAAATCAAGCTGAAATACTTCAGATTAAAGCATGAGTCAGGCATTGTGTAGTCCCAACTCTCCAGAGACAGAGGCAGAACAAATAGTTCAGGTCTGGGTTTTCTCTTAAGGTTTTTGATTCATTTTCACTTAAAAAAATGAATTTTCTTATTTCTAATGTATGAGGGTTTTGCTTGCATGTGTATGTATGTACACCATGGATATGCCAGCAGAGGCCGTCAGAACCCCTGGGACTGGAGTAACAGATGGTTGTGAGCCCCCAGGGGTGCTGGGAATTGAACCCACCTGGGTCCTCTTGAAGAACAGTGAGCATTCCTAACTTCAGAGCCAGCTCTCCAGCTCCTCTTTTTTTGGGGGGCGGGGAGTTGGTTTAGTTTTTTTCAGAGACAGAGTTTCCCTGTGTAACATCCATGTCTGTCCTGGAAACCACTTTGTAAATCAGGCTGGCCTTGAACTCAGAGATCTGCCTGCCTTTGCTACCCATATCCAAGTGCTTTATTAGAGTCATGGGCCACCATTTCCAGCTCCTAGTTTGTTTCTTTTTTAAATTAGCTTACTAGGTATTGGATTTCATTATGGAATTTTTATATATACTTGGTTGACCCCCCCATATCCCTTCCTCTCCCCCATCTCTCTGCCCTCATCCCTCCAGTAGCCACCCCCCCTTTACTTTCTTCTTTCATGGGGAATGTTTTTTTGGTTTGTTTTTAAGATATAGTACCAACACTGATCTGGAATTTGTTTTGGAGTCCAGCCTGGATTCAAACTCAATATCCTTCTGCCTCAGCCTCTCAAGGAGATTACAAGCAACCATGCATTACCCATACCTGGTGCTTTTTTGCCTAGGATTGCTTTGACTGTCGGGAGTCTTTTGTGCTTTTATGTGAAGTAAGATTATTTAAAATTTTTAATTTTATGTGTATGAGTGCTTTTGCTCACCTCTTATATGGCTCCTGCCTACAGAGGCTAGAAGAGGGGGTCTGATGCCCTGGAGCTGCAGTTACGCCTGGTGGTGAATGTCCATGTGGGTGCTGGGAGTTGAGCATCTGGAAAGACAGCCAGTGTTCTTAACCACTGAGCCATCTCTCCAGCCCCTGAATGATGAGGTCATGGGAATGTAGACAAGGACTGCATTAGTTTTTGTGTTTTTTTCCTGATGGCTCTCACCTGAGGTTTATGGGGATGGGGCTTTATGTCTTCTTTTAAAAGACCTCTGGTTTCCTATTTGGAGGGATCTTATCTTACATTGGATTGTTTTTGTTTAGTTTTTAAAACTTTTATGTGTATGAATGTTTTGCCTGCATGTATAGGTATGTGCACCTTGTGACTGTCTGAAGCCCATGGAAGTCAGAAAGCATTGGATATCTGGGCCTGGATTTACAGGTGGTTTATGAGCCACCATATGATTGCTGGGAACTAAACCCTGCTCTTTTTGCAAGAGTAACAAGTGCCACCACTTCAGTTTTGTGTTGGGTTGTTAAGTTATTGTCACCCACAAAAGCACACCCCCAGAAGGCCTGATGCTTTCTATGGCATTAGGCACCAGGAGGCAAGGACTGATTGCCTTAGTCTAAAGCAGTGCTTCCTAACTTTCCTAATGCTTTAACCCTTTAATACAGTTTCTCATATTGTGGTGACCCTAACCATAAAATTATTTTCCTTGCTACTTCATAACTACAATTTTGCTACTGTTATGAATCGTAATGTAAATAGCTGATATGCAGAACATCTGATATGCAACCCCTATGAGAAGATCATTTTTATTTTTTTGAGGGGTCTCAACCCACATGTTGAGAACCATTTTTCTAATAGCCATTCCCTCAGGAGGTTGATTCTAGTCACTCTTGTTGTGTTTTTCTGAAACAGGGCTTCTCTGTGTTGCCTTGACTGTCCTGGAACTCACTATGTAGATGAGGCTGGCCTCAAACTCACAGAAATAGACCTGGTTCTGCCTTTTGAGTGCAGGGATAAAAAGGCACATTCCACCATTTCTTAGCATGTAGTCACCATCTAAAGATCGCCACCTCAAAGGATTTGTCTTACTCAATGCTGTCAGCCTTGGCATGTGAAGCATTCACTGCTGTTTCTGGCTGGCTGGCATTTATCTATTCAAATGTGGAACGCATGTGCTTTGCCTTACAACAGTGTCTTTTTATTTCCCCTCAAATGAAATTTGAGATGTGATTATTTTAAAACTTGTTCTTTGCTTTTACTAGAACATAAAAATTAAAAGCAAATACACAAACCAACCAAATCCATTAGCTATACAATGGATTAAAATAATGGTGGTGGGATGGCAGTACACCTTTAATTTCAGCACTCAGGAGGGGAAGGTGGGGGAATCTGTGGATTCTAGGCAAGCCTGGTCTACATAGTGCGTTCCAGGCCAGCCAGTGATACATAGTTGAGACCCTGTCTCCCTGTCTTTAAAAACATTTTTAAAATATACTTTTCAGTTTGTTATCTATCTACCTACCTATCTATCATCTATCTACTGATGGACTGTAGAAAATATATCAGACACAAATGACCTCATCTATATCATTCTACTTTCATGATATTTGTCTTTCAGCCTAAACCACTTTTTTCATTTCTGAAGCACCCAGGAATACCAGCCTGTGTAAACAGAAGGAATACCATGATGACTACTCTCTTGCCTGCAGGCTTTCTTTAACCTAATGCTTGGACAAGCCCTGGGGTGAAATGTTCGTTCCCAGCAGGCCCATTCTTAAAGGTGCTGCTTAGTTCTTCAGTGGGAATGTTTCTGGAACTGTGAAATCCAATGGCACCTGCAAGTGGGATCCTCTGCACAAAAAGTTCTCTTTGCATTGCATTGCAGAAACCAAAAGAATGCAATAGTGCGGGAAAAGCAGACCATTGCTGTAGCTTGGAAGCAATCCCAGCATCTGTCACAGAAGCTCTAAGGTTAGGGTTTACTTCACAGAAAGCTTGATTTATGCACCTGCAGTATGTATCTTAGCAACAGCCGTGAAGAGAATGTGCTGGGAAACTCCAGTCTTGTCTAGTGGGCTGCCTGGGGCTGGGGGAGGCTGGTGTAACTCACTTGCAGGGTCTTGAGCATGAGAAACTTGCAGATGAGAACTTTGTGTTCTAGTGTCAGAAGGTTGGAGTGCCTTAGATAAAAGCAATTTAGAATGTTCTTTATAGTGTGTTTTATATAAAGACTCATGGATTTTAAAGGGGAAGTTACTTCTAGCCAGTGGTAGTTTTGTTTCTGATTTCATTATTTTACTTTTAAAAAGGTCTCATGTGGCCAACCCTGATCTCAAACTCACTACTATGAGGCCAAGATGATCTTAAACGTATGATCCTTCTGCCTCCGTTCCTAATTTGTGAGATTATAGGTAGTAGAAGATTAGTTTATTCTTAGCATGTGTGAGGTACTTCAAGATGAACCTAATCCTACTCTAAGGAGATGAATACAAGTGCCCAACCACTGAGCTATATATATCCTGAGTCTCAGGTAGCCCAAGCTGGCCTCAAACTTGTAGCCAATAGTGACCTTGAACTTCTGATTCTCCACCCTCATGTCTTAAGTGCTAGGGTTACAGGCATGTGCCCAGGCTCTTTATGCTGTTGTGTTGGGGTTTGAACTCAGGATCTTTTGCTGAGTTCCATCCCCCATCTATCATCAATAGTTATCTTTAGTACACCAAACTTCATATACACAAATAGGTCATTCACTGGCTGATGTCTGTAAACTGTACTAACAAATGTGGTTTATCTACACCTGTGCTTCAAATGATGTTGTACTTTCTACCATGGCTTCCCAGCTGATATGAAAGTTTGTCAAAATGTGACCTGCTGGATAACATGTCTGACCTTAGCGACAGCATGTCACAAAGAGATGATGTACAATTTCTACACTGCACAGTCTTCAAACTGTCTTCTAATTCCCAGTGGTTCATAGCAGATTCATCCCCTATTCTGTTTTTGACCTCCAATTCAGGTGATGTCTTCCCAGTGCAAATGAATCCCATAGCCCAGTGTCGGTTTGTGCCCTTGGCTGAAGTTCTTTGCTGTGCTATAGCTGATATGAACACAGCTCACGTGGCTGTAACACAGGAATCACTCTTGGAGCACTTGATGAAACATTACCCAGGTAACCAGTGTTTACCACTTGTATTCATTCGAATGTACTTTGTTTCTACTTATAAACAATCTTAGCACATAAGAATATGGGTATGTGTCCTTTTCCCCCTTTTTCTACAGAATCTTTTGTCACAACAATGTGTGTTACCCAGCTCAGTGACACAGGCATGCAGTCTCAGCTATTTGCTAGGCTGAGGCAGGATTGAAAGTTCAAGGCCAGCCTAGTCAGCTCAAAATAAAAAAAAAGGAGGGCTGGGTATATGATATAGTTCACTGATGGAATGTTTGCCTAGCATGTACAAAGCCCCGGTCTCTATCACCAGTATAGGAAAAAAATACTATCAAAAAGAAAAGCCTTCCATTAACATGTGTGTGTGACACATTCCTGCCACAGTACCCATGGGGGTCAGAGGATGACCTGCAGGAAGATGCTCTCCACCATGTGGGTCTCAGGGATGGAGCTCAGGTCCTTGGGCTCAGCAGCAGGTATCTGCTGTCTCACCAGCCCAGCTCCAACATTTTATAAAGATATATCTTTTACTTTCTGGATGTTTTTTTACATGTTAATCAGATGTTAATCAGATTCTGTAGTGAGGGAATTTTCTCTTAATTTTTCCATATCTGTTTCCCAGTGATAGCACTGGTAGAATTTGTAGCACTTAGTCATGCCTTCAGACTGCATTTTAATGTGTATTTTACTCTTGGAATCATTCCGTACATTCTTTATATAATGCTCATGAGACTTTTTTTTAATTTCCATGTTTGTTCATCATGATGTTTTTCTCAAGTTAGAGTTTTATCTATTATTTATTCAGTTGTGTGCACTCTTGTAGGCATGGATGTGTCACGGTCCACACGCTGAGGCCAGAGAACAGCAGGAAGTTGTCCTCTGTCCTACCACTTTGTAGGATCGAGGATCAAACTCAGGTGTCAGACCTGCATAGAAGCATCATTGAATCATTGACCAGCCAGCTATTCCATGCACTGTATACAATTAGCCAAGTTTGTTAAGCAAATATGTGTCATTTTATTTTAGGTATTGCAGTTCCATCCCCAGACATTCTCTACAGCACACTGGGGGCTTTAATTCAAGAGAGAAAGATTTACCACACTGGAGAGGGCTACTTCATAGTTACACCAAACACTTACTTCATCACAAACACACCCATCCAGAAGAATAAGAGAGTCCTCCTGTCGAAAGAAGGATGCTCGGTGCCCACTTCCGTGACCTATCTGGTGAGTGTGGATTGCTGTGCAGAGCTGGCCCAGGAGAATGAGGCTCCTGTTGCTCACTGTTCATCCTGTCAGCGTTTCCTTGACACAAGCATGCAGGCCTCTAAGGAACCACTGACTGCTGCTGAAGTGACTAGAAAAAACCAAGAACGTCTTGAGGAACCTCCACCTTTATCTAAGCACCATGCAATTTCAGCTTCTGAAGACACCCACATCTGTATGAACCCCAAACAATTACCATACACCAAAGATAAAGGCAAAAAATTTGGTTTCGGGTTCTTGTGGCGCAGCTTATCTAGAAAAGAGAAGCCCAAGACAGAGTATCGAAGTTTCTCTGGGCAGTTCCCACCAGAAGAGTGGCCCGTCCGAGATGAAGACAGTGCCAACAACATCCCCCGGGATGTGGAACATGCAATAATCAAAAGAATCAACCCTGTGCTGACTGTTGACAACTTAGTCAAACACACAGTCCTAATACAAAAGTATGAAGAACAGAAAAAATATAATAGCCGGGGCACTTCCACTGATGTGCTGACACCTAGGCATAGGTATTCTTCTAAAGAAGGAATTCGGAAAAGACAGGGCCGATCTGCCAAGCCTCACAGGCGGGGCTGTTCTCTTAGGGATAGAAACAAAGCGTGGAACCAGGGCAGTGAGCCTGAGCCAGGAAGCATTGGACTGGAAAAGCACCCTAAGGTCCCTGCAGCCCAGCCTGCTCCCAGAACTAAAAGCCTCAATGAAGAAATTCAGCAATTGCATGATGGGAATCCAGTTGTGCTAAGTCCCCACTTGATTTATAAAAAGCAGATCAGTAATCCTTTCAAGGGCATGTATTTCCGAGGGCACTCAGTATCCAAAGGGCACAATGTTCAGAAGAGCCATGATCTGAAACCTAGTCCTGTCTGGCTAGAGGAAAAGTCTTTCCAGAGGGCAGGATCTTCAGGTCCTTTGGGAGTCTTTGATGGTGCAGCCCAAGAGCCATATGTGGAACAATGCCATGATAAACTGGAAGCAGAAACTATGCAGGTGGTGGTTCCTGACCATCCCATCAGTGACTTCAGAGGTGGCTTAGTAAATCACCCTCCATATAGTGTTTTGTCAAGCCAACCTCGGCGTTGTTCCTTCAGAGAAAGCATGTTGAGAGGTAAAGTGTATAGTGAGGAAAACAAGGTTATTCCTGAAGCCTTGAGGAAAAGTTATTCTGACTGTGACATGTTCTTGGGGACCAAAGAAATACATCAGGTCCTGCCCTCACAAAGGTCCCCCTCTTTAGACCCAGTAGCCTGTGTGTGTGCCCCGGTGGATAAGATGGTGCACCAGTTTCAAAACCTAGGCCTCTTAGATGGTCCAGATGGAGCAAACCAGTTGAGGATACACAAAAGACAAGAACATGATCCCAAAGAACTAACTAGGACACTGTTTGTCCCAGAGACAGAGATTGTGAATTTGGGAAATGAGGGACTCTCTGACAGTGAACAGGACCAGGCAGCCTTGAACCAGAGTGACGCCGTGGTGGATGATGGGGCATGCAGTTCACTGTATCTAGAGGATGATGACTTCTCTGAGACAGATGATGACTCCTGCCCGACTCCGCCTGGGCACATTCAGTATTCCTTTGCAGGTCGAGACATGTGCAATCATTTGGGCAAACCAGTGGTGATTGGGAATTGTGATAGCAAAACTGATAGGTTTAAGCCCCTGCCACTTGAAAGGAATTACTGGGAAAAGACCATGGGGTTGTCTGCACATCCAGGGGGAGGCCCAAACTCTGATCTCATTGACAGCCCCAGCCTAAATTCAGGGACTCCGTTCAGTTTCAGCTCTGAAGGAGAACCCACTGCTGCCTGTGTCCAGGCCCCAGCAGTCGCTGGTGGAAGTTTACTTAAATACCCTACTGCAAGGAAAGCCAGTTGCGGGTCTGAGATCCTGCAAGATTCTCTTGGTGACACAGGAAAGAATACAACTGACTGGAGACAGAGCCTTTCAAATCAGGAAATGGAAAAGCATTTTACAGACAAATTACAACTTTGCAACACCTCGCATGTGCCAATGTTGGCTAGGGAGCCCCAGCAAGAGTGCAGTGGCCTGGAAGGGACTGAGAGTTATAGCCCAACAGGAGACAGCGGGATTGATTCCCCGAGGTAAGGATGCATATGGGTGCTACAACTGGCTGCTTCTGCAGGTGCAGGAGTTAATAGAGTCAGGGTGGAACTGCCTAGTTAGAGACCCCTGAACAAACCAGTGTGACAATGTCACCAGCCTTGGGGGAAATACATTTTATCAAGTTATAATGAGGTTGCTTCTGGTACGGGAGAGTTCACTTTCTGGTTTTTCAAGACAGGGTTTCTCTGTAGCTTTTAGAACCTGTCCTGGAACTCACTCGGTACAGCAGTCTGGCCTTCAACTCGCAGAGACCCACCTGTTTCTGCCTCCCAAGTGCTGAAATTAAGGGTTTATTTGACCCTTAATCGTCTGGCCAGAATTCACTTTTAAAAACTAATATCTTTAGAATGTCAGACAGTATATATTTTTAAGGATTTATTTTATTTTTATGTGTATCAGTGTTTTGTCTGCCTGTATATTTGTGCATGCATCAGGTTCATGCCTGGTGCCAACTGCGATCAGAAAAGAGCAGCAGATCCCCTGGAACTGGAGTTAGGGATGGTTGTGAGCCACCATGTAGGTTCTGGGAACTGATTTCAGGTCCTCTGCAAGGGCAGCCAGTGCTCTTAACTGCCACTCCCTCTCTCCAGCCTCATACAATGCATTTATCATATTTACCCTGTTCCTCCCATATGCACCCTCTCCTCCCCACCCAACTTAAGTTTTCTTCTTTTTCCCCCCATCAAGTTTTTTTTTTTTTAAACTTTATTTTATTTATTTATTTATTTATTTGCCTTGGTGTTTTCCTGGAACTGGAACTACAGACAGTTGTGAGCTGCCATGTGGGTGCTGGGAATCGAACCCGGGTCCTCTGGAAGAGCAGACAGTGCTCTTAACCACTGAGCCATCTCTCCAGCCCCAAGTTGTTTTTTTTTTATATATATTTTCCAACTACTGTTGGGAATGGGGCCTGATCTAGAGAGTGGTTGACCTACAGGGACCAGATAATTAAAGAAAAATGACTCAAAATAGTTTCTTTTTAGTGGGAACCAAATTTTACTGGGAATGTTTTTTTTTTAAGATTTATTTATTATGTATAAAGTATACAGAAGAGGGCACCAGATATCATTATATGATAGTTGTGAGCCAGCATGTGGTTGCTGGGAATTGAACTCAGGACCTCTGGAAGAACAGCCAGTGCTCTTAACCTCTGAGCCATCTCTCCAGCCCTGGGAATGATTTCTAAAACTAGAAAAGAACTGTTAAACACCAAGCCAATTTCAGATCTTAGAGTTGGAGGTTGTATCTATTGTGGCATCCACTTGTGTTAAGGATGTGGTCACTTCTCACTCAACTTGCTTAAGTAACAATTGCTCAGATTATAAGATATTGAAGAAGAGTTTGGGGTTGTAGCTCAGTTGGTAGAGTGCTTACCTGGCATGTGCAAAGCCCTGGGCTTGATCCTCACATTTCATATGTGAGAGGTAGAAGCAGGAGAAACAGGAATTCAAGGTCGTCCTTGGCTACATAGTGTGTTCAAAGCCAGCCTGGGCTCAATACCCCATATACACATTCACACACAGAAACTAAGTACTACAAAGTTTTAAATAACATTGTGTGTGTGAGAGGAGAGCGTGCTACAACAGTGCATGGAGGTTAGAGGCTGTGAAAGTAGGTAGGTGTTGGGGCTAGAACTCAGGTTCTTTGTTGGAAGCAGGTGTCTACCCACTGAGCTACCCTATGCTCCCCAAAATATTTTTAAAACTTTGTAATGATTCTACTGTTTCTTTCTTTCTTCTTCTTCCTTTTTTTTCAAGACAAGCTTTCTTTGTATATCCCTGGCTGTTCTGGTACTCACTTTGTAGATGAGGCTGGCCTCGAACTCAATAGTCTGCTTGCCTCTGCCGCCTGAGTACTAGGACTAAAGGCATGTACCACCACACTCAGTACAGATACAAGTATTTTAACAAAAATACTAGGGGCTGGAGAACTGGTACAATGGATAAGAGCATTGCAGTGGGATTGTGTTCTGTTCTATTGTAAATTCTTGTCCTGCCTACTGATTTAATAAAAACACTACTGGCTGAAGGCAGACAGAAAGTGTGGGCGAGGCTACCAGACTAAGGAACCTGAGAACAGGAAGAACAGAGCAGAGATGCCAGGAGATGCAGAGGAAAGAATTTCAAGTGCTGCTGAGAAAAGGTACCAAGAATCATGGGTTAGTTTAAGAGTAAAGAACAAGTTATATGCCTGGGCCCTAGGCTGATGAACATAAAATTAATGTAAATGTCATGTGTCTCTGCGGGACTGCAGGTCTATGGGTCTGGACCATGGGCCAGATAGACCAGAACCTCAGGGCTAGGCAAGAAAGGCCAGGCCAGAAACAGTACAACAGAGCATTGGTTGCTTTTCTAGAAGACCCAGGTTCAATTCTCAAAACCCACATGGTGACTCACATCTGTTGATAACTGTATCCCCATGGGATCTAATGCCCCCCTTTAGAATGCAAATGCACATGCAGACAAAATACCTACCCCTCAGACACAAGAAAATCTCACAGTCAAGTGTCCATTTCTACCCAGTTTATCATGGATATCTTGCAACTAATATATTCAAAGCTATCTTGAGGGTATGTTTTGCTTTTTTAGATTTTTCAATTTTTTATTCATATATATGTACGTGTGTTTAGATGCCAGAAGGTGGCTTTGGATCCCTGGAGCTAGAGTTAGTTATAGAACCAGCTTTAAGTCCACCTCAACTGTGAGCAGCCCTGTCCCATGGGCTGGGCTCCTGGACTGAATATAAAGGAGGAAGTGAGTTGAACCCTGTTTCCTGACTGTGTGTGCTATCTCTCCAGCTGCCTTAGGCCCCTGCTGCCATGATGCCTTTGTCCCTTGATGGACCATGTCCTTGAACTCTAACACAGTAAGCTTTCTCCCTTAAATTGATTGCATCAGGTTTGTTTTTGTTTTGTCACAGCAACAAGGCAAATAACTAACACACACACACAGAGCTCCCTCAGGGCTGAGATTTCCAAGCATGAGCCAGATAGGCACCTGGCTGTCTCACAACTTTTTATTTTTATTTATTTATTTTTTTTACTTATTTTTTTGAGACAGGGTCTCATTACATAGCTCAGTTTGTCTTGGAACTCACTCTGTAGACCAGACTGTCCTCAGACTCACAGAGATCCATCTGCCTCTGTCTGGTGTCAAAGGCATACACCACCACCACTCAGTTTAGTTTCTTCTTTTTTTAATTAAGGAAAAAATTCTATGTATGGGTGCTTTGCTTACATGTATGTCTGTACACCACATGTGTGTCTGGTGCCCACAGAGGCTAGAAGAGAGCATGAGCTCCCCTTCAGTTACAGATGGTTGTGAGCTGTCATGTGGGCGCTGGGAACCAAACTCAGGTCCTCTGCGAGAGGAGCCAGTGTTTGCTTTATGTTGTTTTTGAGACAGGCTTTCTCTGGGCAGCTCTGACTGTCCTGGAACTCGGTAGACCAGGCTGGCCTCAAACCTGGGAGATCTGCCTGTGTGCTCCCACCACACAGCTGGGGCCAGTGCTTTTACCAGTTGGACCATTTGTCCGCTCAGTTTTTAACACGTGGGCAGAGACCTCTCTGGGAGTCAAAGGACCCTTTCACAGGGGTCGCCTAACACCATCAGAAAACAGGTATTACATTATGATTCAGAACAGGAGGAAGATTACAGTTATGAAGAAGCAATGAAAATAATTTTATGGGACTGGAGAGATGGCTCAATGGTTAAGAGCACCAGCTGCTCTTGGAGAGGACCCAGGTTCAATTCTCAGCACCCACAAAGTGGTTCATAGTTATGTAAAGCTCCTGGCCTACACAGGGACACACACATGGCCCAAATGCAAGCCAAAACACTCCTACAATAAAGTAAATAAAGATATAAAATGTTTAGAAAAGGAAATAATTTTATAGTTGAGGTCTCCACAACATAAAGAGTTGTATTAGGAAGGTTGAGAGCCACTGACCTAGCCAATCCCATAAAGAAGTTATTTTTAAATATATTTGCATTATATGTTTGTATGTGTGTGTTTATGTGTGGATATACATTGGGGAGGCTGGTCTCTCCTGTTTCTGCCATGTGCTGTTCTACCAGGCTTCTGACCCTACCTCCCATCTCACCCCAGGACTGTTGGAATTACATCAGAGAGCCAGGAGCTTTTGCGAGGCGGATGTTTTGAGACAGGGTTTCTCTGGATAACGGCATTGGCTGTATGGGAACTCAGAACTCACTTTTACACCAGGCTGGGCTCCAACTCACAGAGCACCTGGCCCTGCCTCCCGAGTGCCACCACTGCCTGGCAGAGAGCCTTCTGCTTTTGTATGTGTGTTTTGGATATCAAACTCAAATCATTAGGCCCGCATGGCACACATTTTTAAATGCTTAGCTGCCTTGCTGTCCCAACTTCTTGCTTTATATATTTTAATTATGTGTATTATCTGGGTGGATATATGCACATGAGTGTGGGTGCCCTCAGCGACCAGAGGCCTCAGATCTACTGCAGCTGAAGTTACAGATATTTGTGAGCCACATGACATGAATACTTGGAATTAAACTCAGGTCCTCTGCAAGAATAGAGAGCCATTTCTCCATTTCTCAGCTTATTTTTAAAAAACTGATTATAATTTGGTTTTCTTGAGAAGCTTAAAATTACTAGATACATTAAGAAGGAAAAGGAAAACAGCATCTGACCAACTCTATGCTGTGGTTCTTAAGGTCACAGTTGGTACCTTATTGGAAGAAAACTACAAACAAAATTAACACAGGCAGGATGAACTCAGATCCTGCAGATTCTTCACAACTGTCACAGATGCATGGGCTTCCCAGTGATGGGTGAGCTAGGGAAACACCAGGTAGAGCACTTGCCTAGCATGTACAAGACCCCAAGTTCAGCCCCTAGCACCATGAAACACAACCACCATCAAGGGACTGGTACAGGTACGGGTGCATCTTGGCAGTAGGGCACACTTAAAAATGTGCTGGAGCCAGACAAATGTGGCCTGATAAGGACATGCTCATAGTCCCAGGACAAGAACATTATCAATATGAAAAGTAAAAGAGCTGACTCTCTCTTCCTGTGACTTCCCAAAAGAGAGATGTTAAGCAAGATCTAGATACTGATTCTGCAGCTGGGAGCTAGATGTTTCTGGCTAGCACGTACCAGGTTTGACACTTGATATTAGGTTTGAAAGCTGATATTCAGAAAACACAAACTTCTTTGAAAGCACGTGTCAAATCACTGGGGTGCTATTGTGTAGCTTTTCACTTGTTAAAAATGGGATATGTTTTTGAAAGGTTCTCTTAGATTTGTTATGTCTTAGTGCTAGTTTAGCTTCAAACTAACCAAATAAAATTATAGTCCCTTAAATGCTATTCCAGATCCCTTTGGAAGACAATAATCCTGTCCTTTTTTAATATCTTTAGGACACAGAGCCTGGCATCTAATAATTTCGCCATTTTGGATGGATTTAAAAGACAGAATTTGTCGCAGATCTGTGAAGGCATGAAGAAGAGTCACACCCTCAGATCCAGTTCCTTGCTCCAGCTAACCCCAGTTATAAATGTCTAACTTAAAAAAAGTTTTTTGAGATGTGGTTTTATAGTTCAGGCTGGTCTGGATCTCAAAGTAATCCCCATGCCTTAGCCTCTGGAGTGCTGGGATTACAGGCAAAAGTCACCACTCCAGGATTAACATTTTAACTGACTTTGGAAAACTGTTTTTAAAAAACTGGATATGTAAGAATCCTCTAAAGCTGAACATATATGCTATTTTAATTAACCCCACCATATTGTATTCTAATTACTTTCTTCCTTTGTATTTTAAGGTAATTTTCAGTGCCTTTTACTAGAAATTTGTTGTAGTTTTCAATAAAAGAAACATGGAATCATTGGTTATTTTCTAACTAAATGGCGTTAATTTTTCTTGGTCAGTTTCTCCAATATGTATAATACTTACTACCCAGTACCCATTCTCATCATCCAGAGAAATATGGAATTCTGAGGTTACATGGATTTTCCACAAAACCCAGAAAACAAACGTGTTAGAAATTAAAGCATTATCAGAAGAATTGTTGCAATGGGTTGCCTACTTTCCAGAAGAATCCTTACCCTGGGTTTTTTGCTGTCCAGGGTCTTTTTTCAGTCTACTTGTAGGAAATCAAACACCTACAGGTGGGATTGACTATGGATGCCTAAAGTTCCTGTGTTAATAGACTTATATTTTAGATTGTGAGCCTAGCCTTTCACGGCTGAGCTATCTCTCCAACCCAGTTCCTGTGTCAATAGACTTGTGGTTCTTGCTTGCATTCCAGGCTCCTTACAGCATGGAGAACTTGTGCGTACTAGCTCCAAACAGCAGCCATCTTGGAAAAGTATGCAGCCTATTGCTTGTATGTATTGCCTTCAGGGACATTTGAGAGAGTTTTCTGGTGAATATTCATGCTTCTGGTTTCATGTTGTCCCAAAGGTCCAGACAGGTATGCTATGGGCCCATGTGCTTTTGGGAATTGACACAGCATTAACTGACAGAGTTCACATTTGGCCATGATATTCATTTCAATCAAGCTGCAGAATAAGAAACATATGACTGAGACCCTGAAGCTTCAGTTCCCTGGCCACCATATCTTGAATGCTTCACTGAGTTGAATTTAGATGAATTTGAAGACGTGGCAGTTGAGACACAGTGAATCCCTGATGGCTGTGTAGTCAAATATATCCCAGGCATGGCCTGTTCACAGACCTTGTGCTTGTGAGGTTCTTCTTCCTCTGTGCTAACCCCCTATTCCCATCAACTTTTTCAGCCACATTTACTAAAATGTCACATCCATTCCCAAAAGGAAAATAAAATACAAAAAAAATACTCCAAGTGAAAAATTGGCAGATGTCTAGTTTATGTGTCTGTAATATAATGTGTAAGTCAGTCATTTGGTTTAAATAGTAGAGAACTTGCCATGTTTTCAAAGATTTAAAAGGCATCCTATAAAAAAATGTTCTGCCAATAGGATATGTATCAAGGATTGTGTTGAAGGAAAAACATGGTGAAATTGAATGAAAAAAGGACTTTTTCCTCAACAAACATTTACTTTAAAAAAGACTCAGACTCTGTGGTAAAAGCTGGTTATATAGTAACATATTTAATAGCAACAAAATTACTTATGGTGAGTTTGTTAATTCATGCATAAAGAGTATATCAGATATGCTTGGGGGGAGATATTTCTAAAAACAGCTTATCTACTGTACTACAGCCAAGTGAATTGAAGAAATTGGAAAATGGAAAGAAATTTGAGGGAGGTGAAGATGTAGCTCAAATGGTAGAGTGCTTGCCTAGCATGCAGGAGGTCTGGGGTTCAAGCTCCAGCACTGTATGAAATGGGTGAGGCAACTCATGTCTTTAGCCCAAGTAGTTTTGGCACTTGAGAACTGAAAACATTTGGCCTCAGAAGTTCAATGTCATCCTTGCTAATGCCAAGTTTGATGCCAACCTACGTTACATGAGTCTCTGCCTCAACTGGAAGCAGGGAAAAAGTAAAAAACTGTCAATGTTTCTTCTAAGCTTTGGTGGTAGACATTCACACTGGTGCTGCAATTATACTTCAGCTCTCCATTTTTCCTAGTGGTGCTGATGATGTCACTGTTGAAAGAAATGTCTTTAGTGCCCTTAACACACTAACTAGATTGTACAAAATAATATATTAAAACTTTTCTTTTTTCATTGTCAACATATCTAGATGGTGCTCTGTGATGATAAGAGAGGAATTTGAGAAATAGAATAATTACCACCCCAAACTCATCCTTAATGAGGTATCATTGCATCATATATCAAGGAAATTTATTTGAAAAATTGTTAAATGCATCAAGTCTGTCTCCAAGATTGAATTTCATAAGGGCCAAAGGATTAAATCACCCCCAGTTCCCAGAATTTCTTTAAGAGTTGATGTTGACTTCATTGATATTTGCTTTGGGGAGGTAAGAGGGCTAAGTTGAAGCCAGATGTTGGAAAAGCTTTATGATTTTTGACAGGAAGTAGTTTATAGCATCCAAAGCAGCAGGCCAGTGAAATGCTGACTGGGTAAAGGCACTTGCTGCCAAGCCTGACAAGCTCAATTCACTTCCTGGAATCTACATGGTGGAGGAGAGAGCATGCCCCCAAATATGGTCCTCTGACCACACGAACATACACTAGTAAAACTAATGTGAAATATCTCATTTGTTTTATATTGTTCTCTTTTATAGTAAAACACATTTTAAAAATAATCAACAAAGGTCCAGGGACAGCTGCGTGGAGCCTAAGCCCAACCACCTGAGTTCAATCCCTAGGATTCATGGTAGAAAGAACAATGGACTCCAGAAAGTTGTCCTCTGACCTCTACGCAGAATGCTAACCACAATAATCTTTCTTCAAATCAATGAAGTTTTATTATTTATATATGTCATTGTCTTTATTAGTGATTGCAAACTTAGGACCTGTTTTTAAGACTCTCTGAAGAGGTGACTGGGTACCCCACAGAATTGTCCAGTCAACTCCATGTGTGCACGCACACACACACACTTAAACACTTTTTAGGTTTATGTGCACGAGTGTTTTGCACACAATTATGTGCTTAACCACATGCCCATCTGGTGTCCTCAGAGGTCAGAAAGGAGTATCAGATCCTTTGGGACTGGAGTCACAGACAGCCATGAGTCCACATGTGAGAGCTGGGAATTGATCCCAGGTCTTCTGCAAGAACATGTACTCTTTTTTGTTGAGACTAGGCTTCTCTGTGTAACAGCCCTGGCTGTCCTGAAACTCACTCTGTAGACCAGGATGGCCTCAAACTCACAGAGATCCGCCTGCCTCTGCCTCCCAAGTTCTGGGACTAAAGGCATTTAAAGCCACCACCACCTGGCAAATACAAGGTGTTCCTAACAGCTGCCATCTCCCCAATCATCCCTCCTCACCACACCTGTTCCCCTCCCTGCCCCACCCTTCCCGTTTCCCCCCCTTTTTAAATCAAATTTATTGTTTGTAGTTGAAATTACACCAGCTTAGAAATAGATTCCTATGCTGGCATGCTGTTAAACTACATGTGTATGATCTTAGATCATGAACCTATAGTTGAGTGTAGTTTAGCAAACATACTATTGGAAAATGTCAGCTGTTATGGAAAATGATGGAAGAGCCTGCTGCTGCTTTTTGAGAACTTATCTGAAGCTACAGCTACTGGAGAAAACAGGAAAGAGGAAGGAAACTGTTGCCTACCACGGAAGCTATAAAAGGAGAATGGGGGCACCCTGGACAGACTTCAGCCTCTCACATAGCCTCCCTTTCCTGAAGCCTCAACCGCCTTCTACACAGTTCTTGGGTGACAGTGCCCTCTTCTGGAGTAACCCATGTTGACTCTTCCTACAGCCCAATTCAAAACCCAGGCAGAGCGGAGCTGCAGGGAAAGCTCAGTGATTTAAAAACCTGTAGAGCTCATGCAGAGGATTGTGGTGTGGCTTGCAGGGATATGACGACCTCTTCTGGCCTGCCCAGGCTCTCATATACATATACTCATACCCATATGTACGTATAATTAAAAATACATTATTATTTTCTAATTTAGAAAGTTTTTCCATATCTACCTCGCTTCCCTTCCTTCCTCCTAGTCCCTCCCAGGCCTCCCTCAGCTTTCCTCTACTCCCCCCCCTTTTTTTTTTTACTTTTAATTCACAACTGTTTACTAAAGAAATGGTGGAGCACCATGGTCATAGTGGCATACATCTTTAATTCCAGCAGAGAGGACAAGAGGCAGGCAGGCAGGGGGTTTAAAGCAAACTTCAGCTACATGGTGAGTTCAAGGCCAGCCTGGGTGTCTTCAGACCCTGTCTCAAATGGCCAAAGCAGCAGCAACAATCACCTCAGTTAAGTGTGAGCACCTCGGAACCTCTACAGGGAGTCTGCATTTGCTAATCCAGTTTCCTGCATTTGACTAACTGGTTCTCAAAGGTCAGTTGGCTGAACAGCTCATAGGACCTCTCATTCTCATTTCTCTTTAGGACTCCCAACAATTTCTGTCCCCACTGTCTCCATTAATTTATAACTGCCCCTTAATTTCCATATCATAGTCTGAAATGTTTTATTTCCTCTTGTCAGAAGTTTTACATTCACCTTCAAAGTGCTAGATGGGGTTTGTCACTTTTTTTTTTTTTTGCCTTCTCCTTTCTAATTATGGAGCTAAAAAATTAACACTTTTGGAAATGACCAGATAAAGATATGGCCAGAAGAGAACAAGCATTTATCTTTTCAGGGTATATCAATAACTCTTTTAGGATATTTGGAAAATAGGATCAGCAAGGTGGTTCCAATGGTAAAGGCTTCTACCACAGAAGGCCTACAATCCAAGTTTGTTCCCCAGGGCACGCATTGTGCTCTTACGTTTCTGTGGAAAGAGAACTTCTACACACAAAATAAAATGCAAAAAATCCTAAAGCCTGGCATTGTGGCACATGCCTTTCTTTAATCCTAGGACTGGGGAGGCAGAAGCAGGCAGATCTCTGAGTTTGAAGCCAGTTTAATTCACATAGCAAGTTCCAGATCATCCAGGGCTACTTGGTAAAACACTTATCTGAAAAAATTATTTGTACTATAAATATTTTCTGTTATATTTGAAACTAGGCACCATGACCTATGCCTGTAGTTCCTGTTGGTTTATAGCCACGCCCCCCCCCCCCCCCCCCCCCCCCCCCCCCCCCCCGCAAGGACTCTCTCCAAAGCCTAGCCTGTGATGTAGGCATTCAAATCTCTAACCACATGGAAGACTTCCTTTCTTCTGTCTTCCCTCTCTCCCCTCTTCACCCCTCCTTAATAAACCTCATATGGCTCTCTTGCAGTGTACAAGTTCTTTTCAAGCTCGAAATACTAACAGTTCCAGGTACTAGGAAGGCTGGAGCAAGGTGATCATTTGATCCCAGGAACTGGATTTTGAATCAGTGTCTACGATGGTTTATACTGATAGCCAACTTGACAGGGTCTAGACTTGTCTTAGAGAAAATCTGGACAAGTCTGTCTGCCAAGGAGTTTTAGTCAGCCCATGTGGAGACAGACCCACACTCACTGCCAGACTAAAACGTTAGGTGAGTACCATCATCTTGTGGATGGACTGTGACCAGCTGCCTCATATGCCTTTGCCACGACTTCCCCGCCACGATGGACTGTACCCTCAAACAATGAGCCAAAATGAAACTCTTCCTTTCCCTTCTCAGGGATTTTATCACAGCAACAAGAAGAGTACTGTTTTGATTCCTATTTGTTCCAAACCTCACGAGGGCTAGACAGAAATCTATTGAGGTGGCTTTCTTTAATGGTTTATTTTTATTCTGTGTGCACTTAAGTTTGGCCTGCATGTACATCTGTGTGAAGATGTGGAATCCCTGGAACTGGAGTTACAGGCAGTTGTGAACTGCCATGTGGAATTGAACCTAGTTTTCAAGAAGAGCTAAGGGCAGCCAGTGCTTTTTTTCCCCCAGCTAGTGTTCTTTTTTTTTTTTTTTTTTTTTTTTTTTTTTTTTTTTTTTTTTTTTTTTTTTTTTTTTT